>JAMLFT010007683.1:0-14543 GCA_026544285.1 Pachyrhizus erosus | reverse complement strand
GACTTAATATTTATTTAAAATATCATCCATAATTAAAATATAATTTTTAAAAATAAACTATATAAAATTAAAGATTTAATTAAAATTTTGAATATTTTAAAAAAATTATGTATTAACCATGTAAAATAAAATAAATTTACACTGTTATTTAACCACAAATTAACATTTATGATAAATTTATTGATTTTTATCATAATTATCTTAAAAATAATACTAATAATGATTTGCGATTGAATGATATTCTTAGTTTATTATTAATTTTTTTTAAAATATAGAAATTAAAATTAAAAAAAATTAGGTACACAAATTATTATTGAATCATGCATTCTTCTCAAGTCTTCAATCAGAATCTGAGATCTACTTACTAGATTTAAGGTTTTTTAACAATTATTGTCAAAAACTTTATCATTTCTTTGCCGCCAAATAAGATCAAGAAGAGTTGAAAAGCTCTAGGATTTGAATCCTCTATCTGGAAATTATACAATAACTAGTTCCAAAAACCATACAAGAAAAAAAATGGGATAAACAATTAGGAATAAGTTGCTTCCGAAGTTCTTTCTTAATAGGACAATCTCTTAACACATGAAGAGATGTTTCATTGTGAATATGATAATCAAGATAACAATTTGTGTCAGGAATACCCTTTCTAAGTCTGAAATAATTATCTAACAGAATATGGTGACTGGTATTTTAATATATTATGACATGATTAATAGATAATTTTATTTTTAAGTATGTAAGTCAGAAATTTGATACCTGATTCATATATATATATAAAAAAATATTAAAAGAAGCCATCATTTTAAATGAATCTCAATATTGTTGATTTTTAGTAAAAAGTTATCTGAGTTAAAAAAAAAAGTAAAACAACATAAGTTGATTATCAATAACTCTAATATAAAGGATTTCACATTAAATTTTTTTAAATAAGAACATAATCTATATTATGATTATTTGTAACTTTCATAGCATGAATTCTTAAACAGCATAATCCAACAATTGTTGCCTCATATATAGAACATTCCATTCACCATTCACATTAACCAATTGGGCAACCTTCCAATTAAGCTCCTCCTTACTAACAAACCTCGTGGCATGATTTAGAAGATGTATCATTTCCCACCCTCCAAGCAACAAAGTTCTTAAAATTTTTTAGGATAAAGAAAGGATAATTTAATAAAAAAAAGAATATAATTTTATTTTAAACTGTAAAAATATATTATGTGATTGAATTTAACTTGTATTTAAATAAAAAAATAACTAAAAAAATTATATTTCATAATTTTAATATTTATTATTGATAATTGAATAATAAAATTTAAAATTAATTAATTTACTAATATTATTTTTACTAATTTATTTATTTAAATTAAAATTAAAATTACTTTGACAGTATTTAACACATCCAATATAAATTTTAGTAAATCCTATCTATATATATTACAGTTGAGTGAGGGTGATTAAGCTTAGAAATTACATCTCCAAAGCCTTATTCTACCCTAAGCAATTGCACCCACGTTTAATCTTTGTTAGCACAAAAATCCCAGGCAATCTTCATCATAAAAGCTTCATTCACAAAGCTAGTTGGTCTTAAACCAAGTTCTCCAATTTTCTTAGGCATGATGTAGGTTTTAGACTGGGAAAGAAGGTGTAGCTTCCTTTTATCAGACAAATCTCCTCCTTATAAAATACAGTTTTGATTAGAATAAAAATGTATGAACACTGTTATTTGATACTTTGAGAAACCGAAAATAATAAGAGAAAAAAAATATAAATATAAATATAAATATAATAAATGATATAATATAATTTAATAATTAAAAAGATTAAAACTAAAAATAAATATTTAAAATATGAGTATTTATATATTATTACCTTTCTTATTATCATACATTTCATAATATTATATCTTTCTATCAATTATCTTTTCATTTTTTTTATCATTCTTTTCCTCCACTCTAATCTTTTTCAAAATAAATGTATGATTGTATTTTTTTAATAAAATATCAAATTTGCTTTAACAAAGAAGTTAACTGCATGATGTAAGAGAGAATAACAGATGAAACATAACTTTGTAAGTGTCAGGAAAAACCTATGGTTTTCCAAGTTGAGAATAGACATTTTTATACTTATTCTAACCTTTTCATGATAAAGGGGGACTCAAGTCCTAAGTAAATCCCAAATTATCTATTTTATTATAATAATTTATGAGTTATTATTAATCTACAAAGATTTTTTTCTTAACAAACTTATCTATTTCATTTCATATATACTTAATACTTAGTATATTTCATTTTGTGGAGTCAATTAGAGATTAGAGAATTGTATGAAAAAATCATGGTGACCCGTGCAAAACACTAAGTTTCTTTCTATACAGACCACCGCGTCTTTCCCTCATTCAACTCTCTTTCGCTGGCTCGCCCAAGTTCTCTCGCTGGTTCGTCTCTCTCATCTCTAATTTAGGGTTTGTTGATTCATGGTTTTTTTTTAACCTAGTAATAATAAAGTTGCCAATTAACATAATAATTGTCTTCTATTTATTATGGTTCATTTATATTGAAGCCTAATTAGCTCTGTATATTATATGTATGTTTGGATAAACTTCTCAATAAATACTCTTAAGAGAAGAAATTAAGAAAAATAAATGAAAATGAGTTTCGTCATAAATTAGTTTATGCATAAAGTAGTTCAGTGAAATGTTAACTTCTCTAAAAGATTATTTTTAATTTATATATAAATTAATTTTAGATTATGAAAAAGTTAATTTCAGTTTTTTTTTTTATAGGAGTGTTTACGGACAAGTTTATCCAAACAATTGAGAGGTGTTGTTTGGTCCTTCATTTTGATATTGCCTAGAGTTGTGTTTTGATTGACATTGTGCTGTCTACAAACGAAAATTTTTGTTCTGGTGGAACCATAACGAATCCAAAGCCACAAGGTCAAAAGAAGTGTATATCAGCGCACACAAACACAATAAAATTTTAAACGATAATTTTAGACCTATCTAACATTACGTGAGCAAAATGACTGGATACATAATAGCATTATTTTCTCGAAAAGTTTCCTGATAGAGAGGGATGAAACTGTGACCGGTAGACCTCAATTCACCTCTATTTAAAACCTTGGAATGTACTTAGTAAAATTGAGCATCTGATGTGCTGCCAAAAGTTTTCACTAGCATAGTCAATTAATAAATCTTCAGGACTTGTTAACTGTTTACTTTTGTTGTTGGTTTTGTGACCCATTTTTTTTACTTCATTGGTAACTATTATTTTTAAATCTCTGGACCTGGAGCAGAGTCAAAATGAACTTATGGTGTATCTTTTCAATTGAAGTTTCTAGTGAAAGAAAAGGATTTCAAGTGGAGCAACATACTGGTGTTACACATGCAGGCAGCCAATCTGCCTTTCAAGGAGGGATGCCATTTGCCCTTACTGTGATGAAGGCTTCTTGCAAGAACTTAATGACATGCAAGGAGTTATGGAGCAAAGACGTTCTGAACCAAGAATTGGGCGCAGATATGCCATTGGTAACTTTATGAGGCAGAGAATGGGTGGAAGATACATAAACTTTGGTGTTAGGAGGTCTGGTTCTACCCCACATCCTGAATGGACTAGGGGTGTGTTTATATTTCCTAGCCAAGAGGTGGCCGCAGATATGGAAGGATTCTTTGAACCACATAATGCAAATGACCAGCTTGGTGCATCACAATCTTCAATTGATGCAATGCCAACTATTAAGATCACACATGAACACCTCTACTCTGATCTCGAGTGTCCAGTTTGTATAGAAAGATTTGAAGTCGGTTCTGAGGCCAGGAAGATGCCATGTGACCACATGTACCACTCAGACTGTATTGTTCCATGGTTAGTTCAGCATAACTCATGTCCTGTTTGCCGTGGTAAGCTGCCACCTGAAGGACATGTTATTTCTCGCGGTTGTCGAATTTGGGGAGGAAGGAATGCCAATGGTAACAGTGACACTGATATCTTTAGGGGCAGGGAGGATAGAATGTTGAACAATAGATGGAGAAATCTACTATCATTTTTGAATTTTTGTGGCCAATCCTTTCTTCTAATTCAAATAGTTAATCATTTGTGCTGAGGCTGGGGATACTACTCTTTAACCAGAACAATGGCATAAGTTAACTGAGTTTCATTTCTTCTCCAGCTGTCAAATAATGCTTATTTAAATGGGATGAAGTTTCTGAAGGTTATGCTTTGAACTTGATCTCATATAGATACTTGATCGTAGAAGTATGTGAAAATGTTTGTAAATAGAATATTTTCGGAAGCAATTTTGGTTTTATATTTTAGGTACCTAAGAAGCTTTCACCTTGGTGCATAGGTAATTTGTATGGTCCTTTTAGGATGTGTTTGGGAGATAAGAGGAAAAGGAATCAAAGGGGAAGGAAAGGTGAGTGATAAAAGAGAAACTATGGAGCTTAACCTCTTTATGTCTCATTCCATATGTATAGCCCTTAATTGTGCCCTCCTTTGATATTCATATATTTTAGTATTTGTCTTACCACTTAAGGAAACACTTTGCAAAATTGGATATGCATGCGATGATAGACAAAATCTAGGAGCATAAGGATGTACTAACCTTGAATGTATACGAAATATTGAGATCACTAAATGGAAATGGGTTTAATTTTCTTATATTTTTGCAATCATCAATATTTGCACCGATTCTCTTCGATTAATTAATTAGGAGAAAGGGTTCTTTTGAGAAGAAATCAGAAGTATTGTTAGGAGAATACAGGGCCTCTCAAATACCCTGCAGAATGCACATTATATTCTCTCAGTCTGTGATTGAGACTGAACTCAGTGAACAATACCGTCCATTTTTTGTGTTCAGTATACGACTACATCAGCTGACGTTTGGTATTCATTACGAATAAAATAATCAGACTTACTAAATGTTTTGAAGCTCTACTAAATGCGCAACCGCATAAGCTTGCTGTGGTATATAGTTTTTATGAGGCACATTTTTTTTATATATATAATGATGACAATGGACACCATTTCATACTAGGTATCATTTTCCTTTTTCATAAATAAATAGAAGAGTGAAAAAGATAAACAAAACTTGTAAGTTGTAACCGCTATCTCTGCATTTAAGCTAAGTCAACTAACCTTTGAAAAATAGCATTTTACATTGCCTAATTGGTGGATGTCACCATCTCTTTTTGTGGAGGAAATTTAGTAATGGATGGAAAGCAAGTGACACTGAAATACTTTTCAACCTTAAATTGACCACGCAAAAATAGTATGTCGTTTAATTTTACCTTTGTTGGTCAATTATAATTTTATATTGACATTTACGAATTTTGATTATTGTCTTCAGAATATAAGTTTTGTCACATTATTCTTGATGGTAACTATTTTTTTAACATGGATTGTTCTATCATTATAAAATCCACACCTCCAATTATATTATATTTTTCGTTTTATGTGATTTTTAGTTACGCATGTTTTATAAAACAATTTATGTCTCAATTATTTCTCAGGACTTCAACTAATGCCTATCAAAGAGAGCAAATTAAAATATATAAAATATTAAGTCAAGTTACAATTTTATTTTATCTTAAAATTTAAGCGAAGTCACAAAATTTTATTTTCTTCTTCTCCATGCAGTGCATTGTTACAAATTTATAAAAATCATAATGAATATTGAATGTTTTATAATTTACCATAATATTTTTTTGTATTATTATCATACCATGTATTAAAATTGTACAAAATATTTAGCTTTTCTATTGCTGTTATAAACAAGTTTTATAGTATCTAGTACATGTTTTCGATTGTTACATATTAAAAAAAAAACATATTTTATATCATTAACATATTAAAGTTCAATTCAATTATTTTGACAAGTCAAAGATGGTAAATTTATCTTGAGAAGTAACACTCTTACTCTAATTTCTTTGGGTCCAAAATACAAAGTATAACATGTAACTAAACGAAACGGATTAGCCTAAAATGGCCCTTGCTCAAGTTTTTTTTTATTTAAAAAATGGCCTATACTATGTGTGTTTGGTTTCCTATTTTAGAAAACCTGGTTGAAGTTTTAATCATGTTACATGTAATCCGTTTAACAAAATCCTTCGTTTCAACGTGGATATGTATGAAAGCAACAAAATGAAACTTCATATGAAGTGTATGTTTACACGTACATCCAACATGCACATTTAAATAAAATCATTACAAATCACCAGCATAACCAAATTTCCAAGTGAAGTCACTTAGGGACTATGCTATTTCATATTTGGGCCAAAGTAATACACAACAGGATGCTGGCTACAGTGGGAGACTCCTTCATGTCTCCCACCGTGGGAAAGATAATTGGGACCGTTGGATCTGATAAATTTAAAATCAAGGGTTTAGATTTTTTTTTCATTATTTTTCCTTTATTTTTTTATTTTCCTTCTCTTTCCAAAATTGTCCCTGATTCCTCTGCTGCTTCCTTTTTAGCCTAAACCACCATAATGACTCTGACCGTACAGTTTTATCTCAATGACTTGAACAATACTTATACTGACACAATTTTCCCTTGTTAAGTAGCTTTAAAATTGAACCTAATCTGATCTCAAATCAAAAACATTAACTGTTCTTTATTGTAATAATGTAAAAGACACCTTTTTAATGTAAAAATGCTAATAACACATTCTCTAACAAACTCTTCTATTAGTAAATTTATTGAAAACTATAATTAAACAGAAACCCCTCACTCATTGTTAATCCCATAGGCCTAATAGTTTTTCAACAAAGATAAACATTAGATGGAACACCAGAACATAGATATTCATAATATATATTTGTTACTTCTCAGAATTCTAGCAACAAAAGACCAGCACTGAAACACAAAACTAGACATGCATAATTTAGAAGGAAGTGGTTGAGACTTTCCAAAGAAAAACAGGCTAATCAGCCGTTTCAAAATGGCTACGCTGAAGTTCAACAACAAAACTTAAATTTTGTTGAATGCAACAATGTCACAGCTTTGGACATACTCGTTGATAGGCTCAACTGTCAGGTTCTCCTCAATAAGGGAGTCCACAGATACAAGGTCATCGACAATGGTTAACATGATCTGCAACTTCTTTATCCCATAACCAACAGGAACCAGTTTGGCTGTATAAACATCAACAAAACATTTTGTTCACATCATATTCTGTAGGAGGTAAACAGATCAGTTATTTAAGAGAAAATCTAAGGATGTTTAACATACATGCTCCCCACAATAGACCGGGCATCTCAACACTGCGAACAGCCTCTTCCAGCTTCTTCATGTCTGTCTCATCATCCCAAGGCTTAACATCAAGCAGAACAGAAGATTTGCCACCTAAAAAAGGCCAATTGTTGATAGTTTTAAGCATTTTCAGTAGGAAAACAAGAGAAGAGGAGCAGATAAAATAACATAATTTCACCATATAACAAATACTCCCCATGTACTCTTTTATAAGCAAAATGTCAACTAATTTTTTGTTCTTAAATATAAGCAAAATTTAACTACTTTTATTTCATTTAATACTACTTTTCCTAAAATATCCTTCATTTAATTATTTTTGTATTTTCAACCACTCTTATACTTTTCTATTTGTGAACAAGTTCCCAAGAGTCTCTTAGATAACAAGGGTAATTTGGGAAAAATATTATGGAATTAATAAGATTTAATACAGTTAACTAAGTTCCTTATTATCTGTGTGAAAGCAGTTCTTTTTGCTTATAAAAGAGAACAGAGGGAGTATTCCTACTAGCTCATGAATAACAAGCAATAAATTTATATAAATTCAAGGACCACTTTTTCTCAATATTTTATCTCTGTGAAATGCTTTCACAAAACGCAAAGATTGAGTCAAGAGTCAAAAGACATCTCACTCTCTTTCTTCTTGGCAGACTTCTTAGCGGCCTCTCTTTCCTCTGCTGCCTTTTTGTCTTCCTCTGTCTCATCACCAAAGAGATCAAGGTCATCATCATCTTCAGCAGCGGAAGTATCCTGGCAAATTCAAATAAAATCCCAATAACAAAACTAGTTGAAGACTTCAGGTGATTAGCTAAAAAGCCTAGGTAAAAGTACTAAAACAACAATAATCTAACATTTAGTCATATGTTTGAAGCAATGATGTGGGATGGATTATGATGTAAACCAATGTTATGGAAAGTTTTGAGCAATGAGTGGATGGTTTAGAGGGCTCATCAGTCATCACCTCAACTCAACCAAAGCCTATCCTCCACTCCAACTCCACAATTCAAAATCAGAGAATTTGAGACATAGTCAGGAGATACATAACTTAAAGAAAAAAAAATTACTCTATTTTTTAAAATATTTACATATCACAGCCAACAGTCCACTCACTTTTTTCAACATGCAAATTATATTTAAGTATTTCCGCTCCCCATCATGTCCCCTCCTCACTCAAACAACTCAGAATAAGATAGTTAACAAGCAAAGCATATAATATCATTCGTGATAGGGCAAATTACAAATAACCAATTTGATGTTCCATGCATATTCAACTTTCATGCATGAGGTTTGGTTTGTAACACATGACCTCCAAAAGTTTGGGTTAGAATGAAAAACATTAGATTTATAGGTCACATCAGGAGCCTTGGAAAATTGGAGATTGAGTAGTTTCCAAGCACACTGCACTTCCGCACAACTGAATTTAAAATTTTTTTAAAATTTTAACCCAAACTTCAAGGGAACTGTGTTTTAGAAACAATTGAAAAACACCATGCGGTTATCTGTAATTTAAATTTTGTAATGACTTATGCAACTATGGTGTGCCAAGGAAGAAAGACCAATTCCACCAAAAATATGAACATTAAATCATGAATACACAATCAAGTCGTACTGTTTTTTTATTCTGCTAAATATCAAAATTGCATCAAATAACTAAAATTATGCATATATTTATAATTTAAAATTAAAATAATAGACATCACAACCAGACAACCATGAAGTAACTTAAAATAAAGTATATACACACCGGTTTTCCAGAAGCGGCTTCAGCTGGAGCAGGAGTCTTGCCACTGAATCTCACCCCTTGAGCATTGCCAGGGAAGCTTAACACCCAAAAAAGAAAACTAATTATTATAAGGAAAAAAAAAGAAAAGATTGCACATTAACAAAGCCAAATAAAACCCCAATTTAGAATCACAAAAAGATCAAAACAAAAGACACCCAATTGCAGACATGTGCAAAAGTACAAACCTTGCAGCAAGGAGAGATGAGACCACCTCGTACCACTTGCCAGCATTGGGAAAAGAGTCACCTGGCTTCTCCAAAACAGCAGCGTACACTTTGATGTCATCCTTTGTGAACCGATCCCTGAAAACCCAGAGAGACCCAGAAGGAGAATTAGCCAGAAACATGAAAGAACATGCTAAAGATTAATACTTTTATTGTTAATAAATGAAGGGGTAGGAAAAAAATTGAGTGGGTGACAGTGTGTTACCCAGAAACGTAGGTCTTCCCAGAGAGGAAGTCGTCAAGGGACTTGAGACCTGATTCTGTGTGGAGATTTGAGAAGGTAATGGCCATTTGGAGGAGAGTGGCACAGATAGAAGGCTGCTTGGGCTTGGTAAAGTTGGAAAGTGAAGAAAATTGCTCCAGAAATTGATATTTATATTATGAATAAACCCTAGTTGATTTGCAAGTGAACAAAGGTATATTCTCTCCCAAATTTGTTTCAGGATAGCTAAAATATATATTTAGTGATTTATGTTTCCGTATATCTTTATTTTCTATCATTTTATGTTTTAAAAAATAGATTTGGTTAGGAATTAAAATATTTTTTTATTAAAAATAATGTGAGAGTATAATTCAAAATCATAAATAAAACTGGATAAATGAATTTGAGTTTAGGTACCATCCACTTAACTCACAACCTAAATTATATATGGATTCTATTTTTTTTTTAGATTATATAAATTAGATTTTTTATTTTGGTTCATTTATCCCGCACATTAAATGGGTTTGTTTGTGTATTTTTATAAACTTTTTTACACCTTATTTAATAAAAAAATAAGGGGTATGATGTTAGTCCTAGGTGTGTGTTTAGAAAAAATAAAACAAATGTAGAGAAACGTTGTAGTTTATTTTGAATTTATTTTTAGCAATTGAAATATAATTTGTTTTAAAGGTAAAATAAAAATTCATTTAATATAGGAGAATATTTTTTAGGTGGTTTAAAAATATGTAAAACAATTTTTTTTTTTAAAAATCACAATTATTTTTAAAATGGATTAATAATGGGTTAATTTTCATATTTTTAATTTTTAATTTTCTCTTCTAATTTTTTTTTTAATGCATACTAGTTTGTTTAATACATAATCAATCTCGATGTAAACATTATAATTGATGATACAATTATATTTTTTTTTATTCAAATTAATTAATAAAACTTTTATATATTTTCATTTAAATTTTGAAATTTCATGAGATTTATTTTAGGTACATGTCTCTAAAAAAATATACTTAAAAGAAAAATACTTTTTCAATTTTAATTCATAAAACTAAATAATTATATTAATTAAAGTAATTATAATACATATTTATGATAATTAAGAGAATTATTTAATTATAAAATACTTAATTGTGGTAATTAATTATGATTAGAGAATTCTAATTAATAATATAATTATATGTTTTTGTTTAAATTAATGAATGATATTAATATATGTTTTGACTAAATCGGATACACGTTCGATGCACGAATAAATTATGAAAAAAGTAAATTTATAGTATATATATAAATATATTAACATACTTCTTATTTTTTTTTAAAAAACAATGTAACGTAAGTTAAGTTTCATATAATAAGAAAATTTAATTATCGCTTATCTATTTAATAAGATAAATGTTTTTCTTTGAGATTCTTGTATAATTGATTTAAAAAAATTTAATTAACATAAAAAACTAATAAAATAAATATATTTATATATTTATAAATTATTTTGTATCATTAATTCAATTAAAATATTTAATAATTCATAATGCTTAATGATTAATATTAATGAACTAATTAGAAATTTAACAATTATGAAATAATTAACAACACAACATTTAACTGAGAAGTACTAAATTAAATTATTATTATTATTATTATTATTATTATTATATTATTATTATTATTATCATAGTAATATATTATAATTAATGTTACTAATCAACTATAATAAATGATTTGACTATAATTCTTTTGTAATTAAAGAGTTTGTTATAATTGTCCTTATTTAAAGTAATTAAGATATAATTATTTTAAAAATACATATTTTAAGCATTATATTTTTTATCATTAAAAATATTATACTATATTATTATTTAATATAATTGAAAATTTAATTTTAATTACATTATTTAAAATAATAACGTTATAATCAATAAATGTGCCAAGTATATTAATACATTATTTAATTTATAAAAATTTAAAATAATTGAACATATTCTGAATAATTAAAATATACATACCATTAAATCTCATATAGGAAAAATAAATTAAAATTAAAATTATATATTAAAAACGTGTATATTTAATATATGTCTAACTTTAAAAATTAAGTAAATTAAGAACATTTAATAATAATAATTAAAATTAATTTTCATATATTAATTAATGTGAATATTTATAATTACAATAATCTCACTCTAAGATGGATTAATAAGGTAAGACTAGTCAAGAATTTACAATTTTTCATTTTCAATCTACAAGAATTAATGAGGTAATGAATATTCAACATTTATGATATACAATAATAATAAATTATGATAAATACAATAATTAAACATGTATGTTGAAATTAATTAGGTAACAAATATTTTTCAATAACATGTTATTTTAGTGTAATTATAGATTTATAAAATAAGTGATTATCTTTAAAAAATAATAACTATCATTTTAACATTTAAAATGTGATGTTGGAAGGATAGAAAACATATTAGGATAAGTATTAAATAATGTATATGTGATTTTTAACAACTTTTGCAAACCCTTATAAAAAAGACAAATAAAAGGGTAAAAAATAGTTTTTACAAACAAGATGTATAAAGGGATGAAACAACTTAGAAAAAAAATTGTTATATTGATTCACTTCAACTCTTGATCTATGTTCAGTTCTTTCTTAACTTGAGGGATTTCATTAATAAAAAACTTGATTACCACACGAGTAATGAATTTGTTGCTCCTTACTGTACAAATATTCTCTAAGTCATTTTTGTCTTTCAAATGCAAGTATTATTTACTATAACTTCTTGCTATAAAACTTAATTATCTAATTAAATATTCAAGTATTCTTTAATACTAAATTACTTTTTAGCTTTTTCAGATCTATACAAAATAACTCAAAAAGTGAGAATATGAAAGTTTAAATACAAAATACAACTTAACAACACTAAGGATATATGAAAATAGAAAGCAAAATCTTAAGAAGAGAGATATAATTTTTTTGGACGTATAAGAGCTTTTTAGAATATAGTAGCAAGTTTGTTCGTTTTCATTATTATTTCAAGTCTTCATGCATCTAGTATATACAAGTTAAAGGAAGAGTATCTATTGTGATTCAACATTTTTTTCTTCTTCTTCTCATTATTATGTGTATTAAATACATGACTCTTTTTTATGTCTTTACACTATGGAAGTTTAACTTCTATTAGAGGAGAACAAATTTACTTGTCTTTTTGTCTTTACGTTTTTACATCTTTATGTTTTTTTTTCTTTTTCACTTTCTGAGTTTTGATAGATCAACTACTCATCTAAACATTCCTATTTTTATCTTTTCTTGTTGACAAACTTTAAGATTTGATGATCTTTTGCTATAAAAGTTTCCTTATTTTTATCATGTATGTTGCTTTTCATTTAATATTCATTTGAATCTTTATACTAGAACAACAAGAAAGATAATAAGTAAACAATTGTAGCATATATCCTAAGCATTTGAAATATGTAAAATAAAGTCAGATATAATAAATGTGAAAGTATAAAATAGTTTGATATTATTTAAGACGTATATCAATTTTAGGATGCATTTTGAAAATATATGTCTTGAACGTATCAAATTTTGATAAAAAAATTTGGGACATATTTTTCTCAAAAAGTCTACTGGACGTATTTAGTATTTTCAACGCTTTGGATGTGTAGCCTTTTTTTATCTATACTTATGTGTTTGAGTTAGAGATATATTATATATTCGATTTTTAAGATGTATTTCTGTCAACATACTCATCAAATCATTAATATATTCCAAATTATAATATTTATTTGTAATAATCAAAATCATAAATTTTCAAAGACTTAACGTTCATCTACATCTTTTGTTCTAGTAGATATCACTAAAGCAAAATAAAATAAAAATTCTCAATCAATGGATAATATAACAATTCACCGACAAAAAAAGAGATAAAAAAAGTGATAAAGGACAATGATTCTATACAATAAATTTAAGTAATCTTTTTTTAGAAATTGGTAAATGAAAAAGGTTGGCCAAAAAAATTAATAGCCTTAAAATCATACGTCATACATAATGTAATTTTTATATCAATACACAAATTGACTTTTTTTTATCGCTTAATTATTGAATTAATATTAATATTAATAATATAATATTTTAAGAAGACAAAATTTAAAGGATAAATCTATAATTAAAATTTTTAATTTAATTATTTTTTATTAAATATATATTTGTAAATATTTAAGTACATATTTTTTAACATATAATTTTGTAAAATTATAAAATTCAGAAACACATAAATCATAGCTAACTTTTTCTATATATTAGAATTAATTGTACATAAAGTTTACTATCATATGGTTTTGTGTTAAAAAACATTCAAATATTTTCTAAAAAATCAAACTGATTCATATATAAAATATTACAATTAATCAATCTATAATGCAAAAGTAATAAATTATAAAATCACAATGTAACGACTATTTTTTTTTCTTAAAAGAGTAAACTTATATTAAAGACTAGACTTTATTAAACAAAAGACTTATATATATTACATATAGGGTTTCAACTTGCGTCTTACAAACGACTTCAAAACACAAAGTGATTTTTATATTCTACAACAGTTAACTTAACATACTACAAAAAACATAATATAAATCTAAGCACTGTCTTCTGGATCCTCTGAAGGGTCTTCTTCCTCAGAAACATCAACACTAGGAGTAGGTCTAGCAGTCTTGAACCTAGCATGTCTTGTGGATGAGTTACGGGGATGTCTCCTTCTAGGCTGAGAAGGAAAACCAGGAGGAGACACTGAAACCCTTGGAGGTTCCACCTAAGTGAGAACTATCGGGAGATCAATCTGCCCGTAAGAGGTAGGATGTAACGACTAAAATTTAAACGCACATATTATTACAATTATTAAAAATATTACATCACACTTAGGATTACCAGTCAAGAGTAAATCTTAGTCTTACAAGATAACTTAAAATCAAAACATAGATTCTGAAATATTACAACAACAACAAGAACAACAAAAGTCCTAAGGACTATCAGCAGGATCCTCTGAGGGATCTTCTTCCATTGAATCTT
>JAMLFT010007682.1:0-14545 GCA_026544285.1 Pachyrhizus erosus | reverse complement strand
TATTTATGAACATATAAGATTCTTAAAAAAAAAAAAACTCATATTTTTATATTTTCATTCTCAATTAAAGAAATAGAAAGTTAATCTCTATATATATAACATTTTCATTTTTGTCCTTTAACTTATTTCACACTTGAGTTTCATAGAAAGATTTCCAACAAAATTTAGTTGTTAACTAAATAGTATGTTTTTGTTTGGATAAACCCATGGTATCTTTTATCAAAAATAAGAACTCATCTCTTAAATACTGAAGTCCATTTAAAAAAATTATTCTTTTTTAAAAGATATTTTTCTACATACATAAATCTAATAATTAAACTATTAATAATAATATACTTAAAAAATAAAATTATCTCTCAATCACGTCAAATTATATATATATGTATTAAAATATCCAATAACTTATCATCATAATTTGTTTGACAATGTTATTTTCATTCTCACAAATAAAAACAGATAATATGAACAAATATCTTTTAAATAAATTATATTTTATTTTCTTATAATTTCACATTTTTTCAACTTATTTCTTATAATATTTTCACTAAACTCTTATAAAGGTCAGGTTAAGATAAAAGTTTAATAATCAGCGTTAAACTTGTGAATAAAAAAAAAAAAATCAAAACCAATAGATACAAGTAAGAGAATGTAATGTTTTTCCTTCTACCTCAAACTTTAAAACAGCATACCAGTAAGGACTAAGGAGTATAAAAATAAATAAAAAGACTAACATATATATTTTAGTTTAAAATCAAAATTTTTCTTGACTAATTGAGGAAGAAGAAAGGTAAAAGAAAAAAGAAGTAAAATAAGAAAAAGAAAAGCAAAGTGATTCTCAACAGACAAGGCAGCCACTCATTCTACAAGACGAGCACAAGTCCCCCCAAAAGGCAACATAATAAAAGAGAAGAAAATTAAAAACCCGTGGTCGGTTAACCGCAAGGCTACAATGGCCTAGCACAATTAAAAAAAAAAAAAAAAAAAAAAAAAAGGGAAAAAATGCTTTTATTGTAAGAGAATCTTCACCTATGAGCCGTTCATTTTCCTGATCTTTTTTCTTATCATACACATGGACGGCCTCTGTTGCCTCTGTTTCAGAGTACAAAATCATAAAAAGCTGGGTCACAGAAAACGACAACATAGACTCAACACCTTAAAGTCACGAAAACAAAACTACAACCCCTGGTAAAGCACTTAACCATGGTAAGGTTAGGTTTCTTCAATGACCGGTTTCGTGTTTGCTCGGCAACTACTGGGTGGGAAGGTAGGGTTAATTTAACACCAGCAGGCCTCAACGTCTCAACCATAATAATAATAATAAATTTGTATATACATTTCATAAATTTTTTAACCTCTTTCAAGTTACCTACTTTTTTTTATCTCCTAAATAACCTTCTTTTTTTAGTATTATAAATTATAATTATAATTTTAAAAATAAAATTCTTATTTTCTTTATTCTTATCGTTAAAATTTTCAAATATTAAAAATTTAATGTTATTATTTAATTATAAATTTTCATATATACTATATTTGTTAGATGATAATATAAATTTTTTTAGGATGACTGTGTATAGTTGTTAAACACTTTTAAATTATCTTACTTTTTAAAAAATATTTATATGTTAAATTTTTTAATTTTAATTTATTATTTTTTATTTTTATTTTTAAATTAAAACTAATTTTATATCATAATTTAAATTATTTATTATAAATTTAGATATAATTTATATATTTTAAAATATTATTTTTTATACTAATTATTTTGATTAAAAAATAAGATGATTTTATTAATTAAGTTACTTTGTATTTTGCTAATCAACCACCAATCACAATTTATTAACAAGTTTTACCCGCACAAAAATGGTATTTCTCAATGTAAGGTACACAAAATATTTTCGTATCTAAAAATGGGATAGGAAAGTAATTTAAACTTGGTGCCGATTCAAGAACGTAGTGTACTTTTTTCTTTTTGTATCTCAAACATAAGGAGAGACGTGCTTTTGTGGTTACGTGGCTTGAAACTAGTTAAACATTTGTCACAATCGAAGTGAAAGTAGCAATTTTGTGTGGGACACGGCACACAAAGTAACGCTCAAGGAGAGAGGAGAGAGAGTGATAGTACAGATACACAGTACTGCTCTGCACTGCACTGCACTGCACAAGTTTCACACACACTTTGTCATTTTATTACCGCATTTGGAGTTCTTCTCTCTGCACTATCAACTCTCTGAAGTTTCTAGAGCACACAGAGAAAAAACTCAGGTGGGTTCTTTCCGTTGTTATTTTATTATTTTGGCTATTGAATTTTTGGGCTCTTTATGAGATATTATTGACCCCTTTTCTTGTTATTGGTGGCACTGCTTTGTTTTGATTGAGGTTTTAATGCTATTTTTGTTTCTTGTACTATCTGGGGTTCATCTGTTGTACCATGATATTATGCCTTTTAAATCATTTTATTGCGTAAGGATAAGAAGGATTTGGAACGGTTGTAGCAATTTTTCAAATGGTCTGTTGCCCCCTCCCTCAAAAAAAAAAAAAAAGAGCTCTTTTTTACCTTTTACATTTGGGGTTTGATGCATTGAAGTAAGGATTTGGAGCGGTTGTAGCAATTTTTCAATGGTCTATTGTCCCCTCCCTCAAAAAAAAGAAAAACTTTATTTTTTCATCATTTGCATTTGGGGTTTGATGCATTGAAGTGAATGTCATTTGCTGTGATTGCAAAACTTTGCCTTAGATGTTCATCTGTGTGACATGCAATTAAAGTGTAAATCATTTTTTTTTTTTTTTTTTTATGTATGAAAATAAATATGTTGCATAATATTGTTTTAAATTGTATCTGGATGTTGTAGATTGTTATTTTCTCAATCTGTGCTGTATTATTTATTTGAGCAAATCTGTGTTGTTTCCAGTTGGTGGTTTGAGAGAATGCTGAGGAAGAGAACCAGGTCAATCCAGAAAGATCAACACCACACTGGTCAAATGGCAATCTCTGATACCAATTTTGAGTCTTATTCTCAATCTCATGCTTTGGGGAGCAATGCCAAAAGCAACTCAATTTTCAATGCCCCTCTTCTGTTTGTGGGTATGGGTCCTAAGGGCTTGTTGGATTCTGATTCAGTTAAGAGCCCCACTTCCCCACTAGATGTTTCATTCCTGTCAAACCTAAGTAACCCCTTTAGAACCCCAAGTTCATTGTCCAATGAGGGGCAACAAAGAAGTTGGGACTGTGCCAAAGTAGGTCTAAGTATTATAGATTCTTTGGAAGGATGTCCCAAGGTTTCTGGGAAAATTCTCCAGGCTTCAGAGAGCAAGAAGATTAGTCTCCTTCCCCAAATGATTACTAAAGCCCCAAATTGTAAATCCTATATGGATTCTGCACAGGCATCTAAATCTTTACCTAAAGAGTTTTGTAAGATTCCTTGTACTCAAAATGGTTCTATTTTCCCTAAGGGTGAGTCCACTGTTTTTTTTGAGATTGGAGAGACCCCACTAGAACATGTGCCCCATGTGAAAACTGTGTCTTTTTCATTGGACTCTTGCAGTCCAATCAAGAATCTGTCTGGTTTCACTAGTTCCAACTTTGATTCTGACTCTGAGAATTTTGCTTTGAAACAAATGTGCTCTCCTCCTCATTTTATTGGAGGAAGCCATGATAACACAAAAATTTTGCTACCTGCTGAATTAAATTCAAACTCTGTGGCTGCAGTCTCTTCTAATGAATTTATCAAGTCTCTATCAGCTAGTGAGATTGAACTCTCTGAGGATTACACCTGTGTAATTTCTCATGGTCCTAATCCCAAAACAACCCATATTTTTTGTGACTGCATTTTGGAAACAAATGCTAATGACTTTAAAAGTCACAATAAGAATGTGGAGGATGAAATGGGATTGTCCCTTTTTAGTGTTAACAGGATGCATACTCCAAACCAATATCTTTCTGATGACTTCTTAAGTTTCTGCTACCATTGCAACAAGAAATTGGAAGAGGGGAAAGATATTTACATATATAGGTAGGTTAGTACTATTGTATCTCCTGTTTTGACTTGTAGTTCCTTTGATGGCTAGAATGTGACTCTAATGTTGGCTTCTTTTGATATACTGCAGAGGTGAAAAATCATTTTGCAGTTTAAGCTGCCGAGCAATAGAGATCATGAACGATGTGGAGCTAGAGAAATCCAATTCATCATCTGAAAACTCTCCAAAGTGGGAATTTGGAGGGAAACTTTTTGAAACAGATATTCCAACAGCTACGTAGAGGCTTTCCTGTACCGAGTCCATGAAGCGAGTAGACGCACTTGATCATCTGTTCTAAAAGAGCTGTTTTTTGTTTGCATCTATTGGCAGCCATGGATGATTGTTTTGTACATCACTGCGTTTGCTATTAGTTTTTCAGCTTTCATGGTCTCGGTGAATCATGACTCTCCTCAGCTGCTAGATTTGGTTTCCATTTATAACTAAGTATATGTATGGTATGACATTATATGACAGATTTTTATTAAGCTTAATTTTTCATAAAAAAAAAAATGGAAGGTTTAAGCCCATTTTTCTTGGCTTACCCCGTTGAAGTTGCTTTGAGATATCACTATATCATGTCAAGAATCAGTGTTTGCCAATCCAAACAAGTTTTTGACTTGAAGGCTATTGTAGTGCACATGAAACTATTTTCTTTGTTTTGGATTGTAAATCAAAAAAATTATTGATTTGGTCTTTTTTTTTTATGTCTGTACTGATTCAACAGTAATCCTTATATGTACTAGCATAGAGTATGATTTCATTTGAATGAGTTGTAACTTTTCTGAATATTTGATGCTTAGTATTAGATATATTGTGTCAAGCTTATGACTCATATGGTTATTTTTTTTATGTTTCTTAGATCACTTCCCTTGTTTCATGGGATGGGGATAGAGATTAGATACGTCAATGACAATATTTGATTTTGAATATTTGATTGTTTTAAAGATGGGTAAAATTGATTTTTTAGAATTAATTTTAGAACTTTTGAGTACAATTGAAATGTGTTTAAACTAATATTAATATCAGTTACAAATTAACATTTGAATTTGTGTTTAAATTAATCAGTTTTAAATTAACATTTGAATGTATGTTTAAAATCAAACTATCAATAATAAATGAACATTTGAATGTGTTTTTATTGGAAAAATGGGAGGATTGATTGTTTTAAAGACCAAGTATACGAGGGTTTTATGCTAGAGAAAAAGAGTGAGATGATTAGAATATATTGGAAAAGCAAGTTGACCTAAGTGAGACTTCGATGCAAGCTTAAAAAACGTGCTTCTCATTTCCTAGTACTAGTCCTTCAGCAAACAAGTAACTTATAATCCATGTAGTCAAATTCCGGCCTCTAATCAAGCAGAATAGTTTATTATTTAGAGAAAATTACACTAATTTCCTATGAGGTCTCTTCAAATGATATTCACGCTTCTAATTTTTAACAAACACTCACTTTTCTTATTTATTTAATAAAGTGAAACTTTTCTTATGTTGATTAATCAAGTGATAATACACAACCTTGTAATGTTACTCTATTAATGAAAAATACCTAAAAAACTTTTCTCACATCTTTTCAGCAAACATGCATAAGAAGGCAAAATTACATTGGATATTGTCAAGATAATGCTATAATGTGTATCTCTAGATTCTCAATAGTTTTGCTATATATTATTAATAAAATGTTTGTTATTTTTTGTGTTTCTCTTATCATTGTGTATTTTTGTGATTTTTGAGGGAATTGGTATCCTAACCTTATATAAATAAAGAGGATACCAAGATTTTAAGGATTATTCTTTAATGCTATTTCGGGAAGATGAAGTTTTTCTAAAATCACAAGACTTCTCATCATTGTGAAAAATTATATTAAATATGTAGCATGCATGGACTTTAAGTCAAATGAAAATATCAAATTGATCATCTAAGAAGAAAAATAAAAATAGAATAATAATGAATCAAAATTTAAAAAGTTATTGACATAGGACATGAAAAGACCAATAAATGTTGCCCAAATACCAATAACATTAAGGCAAACATATGATAAATACACATGTTTTTCTTTGACAAAAGGAAATAAAAAAAAAATCTTGAAATACTATTACTATTTGGTCTCAAAATTAACACAAATTTGGAAATGGTAAAACACAAATAATTGTAAATAAATAATTCTTTTTATTTTAGTTTTAATATATTTAAATTTTAATTACATTTGGTAAAACCTTTAAAATATCAAGAAAAAAAAAACTATCAAACATTATGTTGGTCCAAGTGTTATATTTGAATTTCTTAAAGTAGTTAAAATGGGAGAGGTTTCATTAAAGGTGGTCGATTGTTCAAGTTCTTCAACGAAAATTATTCATTAGTTAAATTAATGAATACTTCACATCTACCTATAACATGGAAAACTTTAAAAATAAAAATTTATTCACACAAGTATACCTCTCCATGGTCAAAGTCAATGACTTTTTCTCTTTCTCAACCCTCTCTCTTATTTACTAGCATTTGATAATAAAATCAAACACATTAAATACTCACAATGATATGTACGTTACAACACTTGTATCTTTTATATTAAATTTAAATAAAAAAGATACCTTCTTTGTTCAGTATTTACTATTTCTTCTTTGAAGAAAACTCCTTCACTAGTATAAGTGATACTAGGCTTGAATTTCTTAAAGTATCAAGTTTAATATTGTGTATGGAAGAAACATGATTTGATGGAGATATCCCATTAGAGATGGTTGGTCATTTAGGTTTCTTGATGA
Organism: Pachyrhizus erosus; assembly: GCA_026544285.1. Classification (NCBI taxonomy): domain Eukaryota; kingdom Viridiplantae; phylum Streptophyta; class Magnoliopsida; order Fabales; family Fabaceae; genus Pachyrhizus; species Pachyrhizus erosus. The sequence continues at coordinate 7,772 of JAMLFT010007682.1, read as the reverse complement.
AAATTAGTCATTAGTAAAATTGATAGATAGTTCACACCTATACCTTCAAAAAAGAAAACTTATTCGCACATGTATACCTCCCCCCCTGATAAAAGCCAATGACTTACTCCCTTTTTCTCATTTCTCTCATTTACTAACATTTAAAAGAAAAATTGAACATATTAAATCTTCACAATGAAACGCATGCTACTACACCTATATCTTCTAGATTAAATTAGACTAAAAAAGATACTTTTTGGTTAAGTATTTACTATTTCTTCTTTGACTCCCAAGTGTTAAATTGTCATCTTAGATATCTTTAGATGCATATCATGTAAGGTGTTACACCTTTTACCTCAAAAGATTCATTTTAATAAGGTTGTAGAAGATACGAAAAACACATGTACAAAAATATTGATTTTTCAAAAACTTTTCATGATTAAATGATTCACATTCTGAAATCAACACAAGTATCTCAATCATATCATAAAAATGTAAGATAATCAACATTTGACACTTCAAAGGCCATACAACTCATTACAAAACAAATGTTGTAATTCTTGAAGAAACTTTGTAAACATCAATAATCTAGCCCCAATGTTATGTCTATCAGAGCATAAGTCCTATAATATAAAAGATAATAAAACTAAGCATATGAACTTGAGCCTCCTCTCCTACATCATGCTTGATACTTAGATTGTCTTTACCTATAAATGGTGATTAACCCAAACACATACAACAATAACAAAATAAAAGGGAGTGAGAATCATTCTCACATCATATTGGGATAAAACATAAGCAATAATTGAAACACACACACAAACACATTCATAGGTTTACATACATAGTACACACATAGACTTGCCTATGGAACACACACAAAAGTTCTCCTACACACATGTAAATGCACACGATTATCTGATTCATCAATGAAGTCACTTGATGCATATAAAATGTGATATCCTCTTGACTCTACTTCATATGTAATGTGGTGTTAACTTTAACTCCAAAATAATTTAGGAGCACATGCTTACTCATAGAAAAGTGTCATTGATGTTTAATGTCTTAGGTATAGACTGCACTACACTATTATGATATCCATCTTGTGACTCGTGAAGGTTGCTTAGCTTTTCCAATACACTCTAATTCAACATGAGTTATTGGAGCTCCCACTAAGTCTCAAAAAATCCTAAAATCCAAGTTAAACTAGTTGTGACCTCCACCGTCCACCTCACATCTATTTCACCTCAACATAACTCTCAAATGTCATACTTTATGCACATAGTAGTTCCATTAAACCTCACACCATATATAAATGAGTCCATCCTTGGCCTTCATGGGCTAGGTCACTTATGATCAGAATACCACCCAAGCCCATTCTCGACATCTCATAAGTTATGTCACACGTCTCAATGATATCTAACGTATCTCGTATCTCAAACTCATAGATTGCATAATAATCATTTCTAACTAATTAATCAATCCAATATACCTCTTAATCATACAAATTAAAAAAAAATCCCCAAATCTTCAAAACTAGGGTTTCAAAAGGAAAAAAAAGGAAAAAACTCAAGTGCAAGACAAACATCATAACCTAAACAATTAATTAACACAACTAAACGTCAATTGCTTATAATTAACCCAAAATCATCAATCCTAACCTAACTTAGGGTAGCAAAGGGAAAAGGAAAGAAATCATCCAAAAGGTGTAAGGAAACAAGGGAGAGTAACAAGAAACATGGAAACAAGCATGGGAAGGATACAAGAAGCATTTACCTAGATCAAGGTATAAAGGAGGGCTTTTAGCTTGAGTCTCCAACCTCTTCCTTTCTTTCTCCTCCTCCTCTTCGTCTTTCTTTTCTCTCCATTTCTCACCACTAAACTTAATGCCTTGCTCTTTCACTTTTTATAACACATAGATGGGTAAAGGTTTTGGTGGACTTAGCCCCTTATTAGGCCTTAGGCACTATAATTCCCCCTGTTACATTGACCAACATTCAATATACATCATATTTATTTTAGTTTAAAAATTCCTTGTTAATTTATTTAGGAAAATCATGAATATTTTTCATGTAAGCAAATAATAAAACATCATACACCAAAATAGAAATAAACATAACAAAAAATAGAAAATAAGGTGTTTGATACATCATGAAGTTGAAAGTCAAAGTATTGTATAACTAAAAAATCAAGATATGTTATCACTGTAACTAGTACCAATCCCTATGAACATAACAGAGCAATCCCAAACTAATCTTTCTTCTCATAATCCCTAGAACATCCCTTTGTCACTAAAAGGATTAGGAAACATGAAGGATGCCCACTACTTGACAAATATTGGGGGAAAATGGTGAATATCTTGATGATCCTATAGCATCCCAGGTGTTGGTGAGGGTAGAGTGATCACCTGTGCAAAAGAGAAGAGGCATGAACAAGGAGCAACTCATGGCAAGCTTCCAACATGAGGGACACATGATTGAATCAAATACACACTGAAAAGATAAGGATACAAAGGTTGTATAAGTGTGTGATTGTATAGTTGAGCATGACTTAAAAGAATTAATTAGTACTACCTATACAACAAGATATATTTGCTTTTCGATAATGCATCACTTAAGAACTACATTATTCATTGTGCTTGGCTTAGAGCAATTATGAAATTTGTGACCTTCTAGAAAGTTTTCCAAGTTTATGATTGAGGGCACAACATTTTGAAAAGTCTCATGTTGGTACAATCATTGATCTTGGAAGAGGTCAAACATTACATGTGGTGTCAAAAATAGTTTTCGTTGTCTTAGAAAAAGCTAACTACAAAAAGTTTTGACCAATGAGGAAGTTGAGTGAAGTGTCACCAAGTAAAGTGTCATAGAGTATGAGTCGTTAAGATGTCAACTATTAGGGATGTTACAAATCTTATGAACCACTTGAAGGAATACAACAATCCTACTATCGTGTCTTTTAAGTTAATTGGCCTTAGCGTGCACTCAATAATCATAGATGTCGCGAATTTTGACTTAGTAGCCTCGACCTTTACAGGCTTCTTAAGATCATCCTTAGGGTCTTCCTTTGCGTACTCCTCATCTTTTGACATGTGTGATGATATTTGTGGGTTGATAAATAACTCATCCTTCTTATTGTTATCAATTATAAGATGATGCTCCCAAGTAGTAGGGGAGGATAGGTGAGTGCACAATGTTAACTTTGTTAGCATTAGTGGAACTCTGAACACAAGGAAAAAAACAAATGGTAATGTCACCTTGGTAATAATCATTGTTCATTAGTGAAGTAAATTCATTGCCTTGTCAAACTGAGTTTCACCATGAGATCACAAAACATTGAGTTCATCTTCATGAAGCATAACATACAGGGTCAGTTTTGACATTTTATGGGCTTAGGGAAAAATTCTAAAATAAGGTCCTTATTTATAAGTATTCTAAAATATACACATATATTACATAAAAAAAGCATAACACATAATTTAATTAAAAGTGATATGTTTTATTACATTAAGCGAATAACATAGTTTTAACCAATTTACAAAAAAGAAGATATTTCACTTTTTTCATTCAATTCACTTTTACACTATATCATTGACAAAATACTCTTGTATTAAACATACATGTATTTTTCTCTTTATTAATATATTAAGTTTTAGTTTCAACTAATATTTTAGATTGTATGTTGCACAAGATAAATATATTTAAAATTTTAAATTATATTATTATAATTTTAATACTTATATATTTGTGGCCTATGATAAATGATCAAATTTTGATTTCAGTCCTTAATAATTTTTTTTTTATATTTTTGGTCCTTCATAAATTAAAATTTTTGTTTTAAGTCTTATATGTTAGTAGAGTATTGTTAAGTACTAAGTTGTACATTAATTGACTATTTATGAATTCACCTACATGAATAAAATTGTTAAAATAGAGTTTTTACTTGAATTAACCTTATTAGACATGTCAATTAATATATAAGTAAGCTCTTAATAATAGATTGCTAACAATAAAGACTAAAAACATTTTAAATTTATCACATACCAAAAACTTCAAAAAAATTTAACAAGGACCAAAAACAAAATTTGATCATTTATCACAAACTAAAAATATATTTAAGTCTAATTTTAAATATATAAATTACATTTTACACTCTCAAGAAACAATTTAAATTGTGATATAATGTTATAATTAAATTAAAAAAAATAGGCGATTAAGAAAATATAGTAATATATAAAAGTAAATAAAGAGTAGTTTAAGAATATTGATAAAAATATTTTTTTCCTAATTGTAAAGGTGTATGAAATGCCCTACCCAAAGAGAGAAAATAAAGTGTTAAAGATATCTAATTGAATGAGTGAGGAGAGTGAAAAGTTCATTTTTAAGTTATGGATTTTAATTTTTAGTAGAAGAGTAAATTTTTTTAAAATTTGAGCTTTTGTTTGTTTTTTACCTGTTGATAAGACAAACACCTAGCTATGGGTTCTAGGTTGTTGCCTTTTTGGCCAAGGCCTAAGGCCAACCTTGACAGCATACAAAAGAAAACAAACCATATGTTACCTCACACTGTTTTTATGAAAAAAAGTCCAAACATTATTTCACTCTAACAAACAAACAAACATATTATACTACAAGATCTAGGGTTATCTCATCATGGTCGTCGTCGTCATCATCATCATCATCATTATCAACATCACCAATATCATCATTGTATGGAATTATACTATTAGTTTATCAACCACTGATGACAATCATCCTTTGGAAAGCAATGGAGAGAAGCATATCTCTGAACCATAATCCATGTACCTTTGACATTCTAAGTGACATGTTAGTCATCAATATTCAAAATCTATATCAATGGTATCACATCATTATAGGTAACAAAATTTGGGAGAAGTTTTGCAAGAGATATATGGTCCACACCATCATAGATAGTCCAACATTTATTGAGATGTGTGAGTTGACACTACTTATCTTGACACGTGGGTTGCAAGCCCATTCTTAGGATTCTACACACTCGTGTCATTCTCCTATTAAACCCACATGTCATGCCCTATGCCATCTATAATGTATCACTTTATAGTTTTCCACACATGTTAAATCATACCTTTTGTGCAACTTGTCTATTCCAAGTTCATAAGACTCTAAGAGGTACTTACTTTTAACATATTTTCCTAAAGTCTAACTATTACAAAGGTGATTCACCCTTTAAAATTTCAATAATAACAATACCAAACATATATAGGACATGGTGGAAGAAGCAATATTTCAATAACAATATCTTATCACAATCATATGCTTAGGTACACACATTCTTTAATTCAAGATACAATTAATTTGTTTACAACTATGTTATGACTACTTCTCACATCAAATATGAACAATTTGCATGTCCTATGCATTCACATCACACACATGCATATATTACTTGGTTTAATTTATCTTACATACAATATGATATTTATCAATGATAATTACTTAGAGAATTATATAAGTAATTTACACACTTGACAACTAATTATCCACATAGAATAAAAAATTATTGTTTTATATGAAAGTACTCCTTATATTAAATTCTTCACAAAATTATTATCTTAATACATAAAGTATGTAACTTCTTTCACACTTTATTTGTTTACTAAGATTAGTTTGTATATTATAAAATAATAACCTACATGTTTGGAAACAATGTTTTCTTTTACATAAAATAATATTCATTTTACATAAAATAACAATTATTTTACATAAAATATCAATGTTTTTAATAAAATAATAACTTAACTTTTAAATTAAGGATTAGTTATTTAAGATAAGTGTCATAATAATTATAATAATTTCTCATAAAAAATTTGTATGCACATAACAATAACTTTTATGTATTAATTAACCTCCTTGCATAAAACAAATAACTTGTAACCTTTTATTTTCACACTATAATACAATAATGACCAATTTATTTCTTTTATACTCGCTTTGTATCAGAAAAAGATTTATTTTATAACAATTATGAAATTTATATTTACTAATTAAATTAAGAGTTTATAAAAGAGTGAGATAAATTTATTTTATACATATCTCATAAATTTGTCACATGTATATATACACTTTGTCATGCTAGACTAAATTTAATAAAATAAAAGTTTTAATACCAATTATCTTTAATTAGAGGTGACTTATTAATAAAACATCACTAACAAAATAAATCATGGGGCCACGCCCCTTATGGATCAAACCATGATTTTTATTTTTCTTTTCAACATTCTAACATGATCATATGGTGTTCTTATTATGTTCTTTATAATTGCTAACTTTCAATCCTGTCTAACATAATACAAGCATAAAATATGAACACATTTTCATTTAAATAAATTATGGACAATAACATAATAACACAATTTCAACATTATAACATTAGTAATATGGATCAAACATCACAAAAGTCATGAACAATGAAAGGAGAGAATGTTCGAAACCAAGACTCATTTCCCTCTCCTAAAACAATATCACGACGAAAGAAAACACCCTACTTTCCCCATACATTCATACGTAGCTCAAGGGGAAGTAGCTGGAAATTTGCTTCTTCCTCTCTTAAGTTTCCTCCAAAGTTGCTTCCCACTCAAGCACTTAGATCATTCTCAAAGAGAATGAAAAGAGAAACTAGAGAGATTGGATAAAGGTGTGAGTTCAAGGCTTGCATTTTAGCTTTATTTAAAGATGAAGGTTCTAGTTTCATGTGACTTACATATAAGCTTAGATGGGTGGCAACAATGGCCAATGGTCTCAATAAATTGTCTTACATGAACCTAGACTAAGTTATATGACTACTCTCACTTGGCATGCAAGGTTTTAGGTCAAATTTTTCTTTTTCATGTCACACTCTCTCTCTTCCATGCTTATATTTCTCTCTCTCTCTTTCTCCCATGCTTCGAATTTTTTCTTTTTATTATTTATTTAGGGTTAGGTAATTTTAGGTAGGATTTTTCAGGAGAATAAAAGCCAAAATTGATGTAGAAATCTTATATATAGTAGTTTAGATTGAAAAAAATGTGGCAACCCAAATTATTATTGCTTGCACCCCCTAAACTACTAATAGAGACCATATTAGAACATGCCTACTTTCTTGGTCACATACCTTGTGCTATATTCACACCTTCTTTGACAAATTTTTGTTTTTACTTTCTAAGTCTAATCTAATTATCTCATCTCATTTCTTAATGCAATAACTATATAACATGACTCATACTTCAAACCATGATCAAATCATAGACAAATAAATAAATTATCTTCAAAAAGAAATAAATTCATATAAAATATCAATTTAAACAATTAAATCAAGACACATAAAATTATACAACTTGATAAAGAAATAAGGATATTTTAAACTAACAATCATAAGATTAAAACATCTAAGGAATTAATCACAATTTCTTGCACGTCAAATTCCTCCATACAAAGAAAATTCTATTTTAAAAAATTATTATTATTTTGATTGAATCACCAAAATAACTAAATCTCTTAAAATGTGTCAAATATTTATAAATTTATATGAAGCAAAAATTGGGGTGTTACAAACAATCTCTAAGGTCTTATGATCTTATTCTCAATAATTCCTAACATTATAATGACACAATAATAATACTCATAACACTAAAAATACAATAATCATAACAACAAAACAATAATATTAAAAATATTAATAATAATAACAATAGATATAATATAATAATATCAATGCCAAATACAATACAATACAATAAAATAATAATAATAGTAATAATAATAATAATAATAATA
>JAMLFT010007681.1:0-14548 GCA_026544285.1 Pachyrhizus erosus | reverse complement strand
TATATACAGGTGAATAATTATTTAAAAAAAACTTAAAAATTAAAAATTGTGAAGAAACAACGAGGGATTTGCAAAGGAAGAATTATGAGGGAACAACGAGGCAATTGCGAGGGAACAATTGCATGGTACAGTGAGGAAATAACATAAGATTTGCGAGGGAAGAAATGTGAGGGAATAGAGAGATAATTGCAAAAGAATAGATGCATCGTACAATGAGGAGTCACGCCACATTTTTCGACGGAATACATGCTTGGGAATAGGGACAATATTGCAATGGAATAATTGTAGTGAACAGTGAGGGAATAACGTCAAATTTGCGAAGGAACAATTGTAAGGAAATAACGTCAAAATTGTGAGGGAATAGCGACAATTTTGTGAAGGAACAATTTGCGATAGAAAAGCGACAGAATTACGAAGGAATCATTACAATAGCATTGTGAGGGATTAACGAGAAAATGTCATCGCAAATTAGCAAGGGAATTATTCATTCTGAGTCAACTATTTTGCGAGAGATTTTTCGAGGGAATTATGAGCGAAGTCATGAAATTAGCGTGAGAATAGCGAGGAAAATATTCCTGATTACTCACAATTTATTTTTACAAGGGATTGGAGAGGAAACGTTATCTCAATAATTAGTGAATTTCTTGTAATGAATAATGATAAAGACAAGGCTTATCATTATGCAAGCCACATGCATCAAGAAAATTAAGATTTTCTCATAGAACAATGATATCATGGTCATGTGAATTGATGATTATTCCTAAAAAAATGATTACGTTTTGTATTCTCTATGCTCACTAACGTCAACAAAATGGGAGCCCTACTATTGAGATTAACCGAAACAACGTTGTTACGCTTCCATTTTATTTTGGCATGTTGTGGCTCCTAAAAGGGGTTATATGTTATTGCATAAATACCAAAGCTCAAGGAAGTTGTAGAGAAACAATATCATTGGTGCGGTAAGAGAAGATGGTGAAAAAAAAGAACAAAATGAACCACTACTAAAAATTTCCTTTAACGATGACAAATGAGGATCGGAAAAAATTTGCTAAAAAGGATTAGAGATCCAATGTAAATTGACCTATGATAATAAATTAATCCAATAGTTCATAAGTTTTATCTTTGATGAGTAACTAATCAAGATGGTTCACCCTAGCTTTGCTATTAAAGTTGTTGCAAAATTTTATTACCAATTAATTCAACCTCATTTCTCATTAGTAGATTGATATTTCCATATTGAAGTCCTAAGGATTTTGCACAAGTTGTTAAACTCGTTGCATATTTACACCACTATTATGGTGATCCAAAATTAAGGAGTTTTTTTTATGAATTTGGAATATTTTTCAATCAAAAGCTAAGAATTATTTATTCAAGATACTGAGATTCATTTAAGGGATTAATTTCTCTCGATAGATATTTTTTCATACATACAAAAATAAAATCGAATCTCTAATTACATACTTAAAAAATAATAATATTTATAAATCATATTACACCATGTTGATAAAAAAATGAAGAAGAATTTTTTTATGAGATTTTTCATCAGTGTTATCTCTTTCAAAAATTTACTTAGGTCTCCCAATTAACTAAGCCAATAATAAAAATTAATCGATATTTTTAATCTTTAAAATAATTGTTATATTTATCTTTTGCATAAAAATGTGCAAGTTATCTAGTTACTTTTATTAATATGCTATCCAAGGCTTGTCATAGTGTTGGAAGTTATTTCATCATCATTTGTTGTTATTTCTTTCTCTATTATCTAAAATGATGTCTCCAACATTTGCCTATTGAAGAACTTGTCTACTAGTAGGGATGAAATCAGACATGGAACATAATAAGATAAATAATAAAAATATTTAAATTCATTTTTATCCATATAATTTTATAATTGCATAATTTTAATTTTTTTAAAATATTATTATACATTTGACTTTTTGTATAATAATTTTAGTTTACTATTAATTTATCGTAATTTTTTTAATAGAAATTACATGTATAGTATCTAAGTGATCACCCTAACATGCTAAAGTGATAAATAGCATACCATTTGATATGTATGCTGACATGAAATTAAAAATCAAAATTTTGGTTCTTATTGTTACATTAACATATTATTAATATCATGTTAGCATATTTCAAGTCATTCATCATATTAATATGTTAGTATTATATCATTATTTTGATATTACATTAGTAATTTTAATTAAAAAATTAATAATAGACTAAAATCACTAAATTTTAAAAACGTAAAAACCAAATGTATAATAAAATTTTGAGGGAACAAATTACACAAACATAAAATTATAGGAACAAAAAATAGATTTAAGTGTAATAAAAATTAAATTTCAATTAACATATATATAAGTATCACAATTTTATCTCAAAAAAACTATCACACTTTACATAAAATATTTATAATTATATATTTAAAAAATATATTTACATAAATAACAAACTAAATATATTTTTTAAAGCCCAAGATTACAACTATATCAATGGTCAGTATCATGTCATTTCCAGTACATGCATGTACTGTAGATGTAGACAAGCACTTTCCTGTCCACCTCCTCCGCTCAAATGAGGATCTTGTGTTTTTTCATAATACAATTTAGACATTCCCACTCCATATATTCATAAGTTTTTTTTTTTTTTTTTTTCAAAATTCACCTTATTCATCACCACTTTTTTCCTTTCCTATTGCATATCCACAATTCATTTGTTATGAGCACACCATTAATGGTTTAGAATAATAGTCCGTATACATGGAAATCCTAGTCAACTCGATCAGTGAAGGAATATTTGGTAAAAGTTGTTGTGTGCCATCAAATATAGTTTGAAAGCCTATAAATTGTTTCATTGTCTTTCCACATTTATCAGACATTAATGTCTTGATAGTTGTGTTATATGACACGAAGACTGCGATGATTTTTATTTTTCTTTTACGAAATAAGTTTTTGTGTGTGATTGGTTAATCGATTAGTTAAAAAAATTACAATTTTGATGTTTTAAAAGTGAGATCGCCAGAACTACGAACTAATTTAATTTGAATGTTATTTGATTTAATCATAGTTCAATTATAAATTGATCTGCTTAAACTAATTAAACTTTAAGTCTGTAACTCAGAAGTCTTATTAATTTAATTTTCAGTTCAATTCTTATATAATAAATAGTAGGCATAAAGCTATTTTATTTTATGTTAACCTAGAATCTCTAGTGGCATTCTTTTCAAACTAAACACTCGGGTATCATTTAATAACTGACAAACCTTTACAATAATTGTATTATTCAAGATTTAAATTTAAATTTTTGTCTTCAAGAATGCGACTATACATAAACTAAGCTTTATCATAGTATAAGTATTAGAAACTAAGGATCTAACTTAGGTAATTTAGAGTAACGTGCAAGATTTGTTGTAAAATCTTTGATATTGGAGTTTAACTTATCTATTTGAAAAAAAAATTAACACTAGTCGATTAATTAAAATATTAAAAATAAAATTTTAAATTTATTGAAGATTAAAAATTTAAAAAAAAAATTAGTAACAACCAAAATAAAATTCGATCATTGAAACCAAAAATATATTTAAATAAAAAATTTATTGCATTCTGACCTCGTGGGATCCAATAACCTTCCAAACTTTAGTTGCAACAAATTGTTATATGGATTGAATGAATAAAAAATGTTAATGATAAAATAAATTAATTTAATATTAAACAAAGTTCATAATTTAATCATTATTCATTAATAAACAAAAAAAACCTAATTTATCCATTAGAAGTAAGATATTAGGAGGAGCATGGATAATTTATATTAAATTTTAAGGTCAAACAATCTAAAATGATCTCAAGGAAGTTGGTCCACATTCAAACTAAACGATTCTCCAATTCAATTGTTACTCTAGGCTCTCACAATGGTGAAGTGTAATGAGTCAAAATGGAGTACATTCATACTCTGAATCTTAAGTTAATATAGCATAAGGAGTTAGAGAGGAAAAATAAGTATCCAACTATAAGGGAAGTTTTAGTATTTATAGGTGCGAGTTAGTGACTCTTGAGCCCTGTTGGGTTGGTACCTATATATAATATTAACTTAGGAATATACTAAGTTATAGCTTAGGAAGCAAAAATCATTCGATTATTACAAATTTAATTGACATTTAGGGTCTTAAAGGTGAGTATAGAGGTCTTCTTCTCATACATTGCTAAAGAGATATGACTAATAAGAGATTAGTTTCCCCAAAGTGAGTTGCCTTTTAGGCATGATGGGACATTCCTTGAGGTGCATGCATATTCATGTGCGGTCCATATGGTAGTGCATGTTAATTTTAATTCATATAATAAGAAAATGATTTTTGAATTTTATGACTTTCACATATATTTTGTGATCAAATTCAAGTACATACTTCTATCCATGATCAAGACAATAATGAGATATGAGAAAGTTTGATATCTTAAAAATTTAATATTCTTCGTGAACCTTTTGATTTTTATTCCTTTGGCTTTCATTTTCTCTCTGTTTTAGAACTTTTCTTTGATGGTTTACGAGAAACAGAACCCCTATTTATGGCCAAGAATAAAATCAAGAGGTTATGATAACTATTAGTAACCAATTTCCATCAAGTTGGTAATAACCTCAACTTCTCCTTAATTTATTTATTTATTAAACTAGAAAATGAGTAACGTATATCAGACTACATAAAACATATTTTCTTACATGCAAAGTTAAGATACAAGCATCAAGCTTGATTGGCTTAAAAGTTACATGGGGGGAAGGCATGAAACTCGTATCGTTGTCCTTGAGGCTTTTCAAATTGAATTCATTAAATTGGCCTATATGAAGGTCCAATTTGAAACAAAACTTATGTGTTATAATTATATTTTAAAAAATAGAAATTAACCATCTCAATTAAGAAAAATAGAAAAATAAAAATATTTCATAATTTCTTTTACAATGATGGCATTAAATGGATTAAAATTATAATATACAACCTACAATTTTAAAATAAATAAAACAGCATTCAAGTCTCTGAAAAAATATAGTGTTGACACATTAATTTTGAAATAAAAAAATTTAAAAAATTCTAAAAGTATGATTTATCATTTATTTTAGTCTAAAATTTAAAAGTTATGTAACTTAAGTGATAATATTAATATATAGTTAAAAATTAAAGTAATAATGAGTAATTAAGTTTAAAAATTTATTTTAAATTCTCTAATTGTAAGTACTAATATGTCAGTGGTTTATACTTTTAGGAATTAAAATAATGTTTTATCCATTTTAAAATCGTAACAATTCTATTGATTACAAAAAAATTTAATAAAAAGAATTATCAGTAAATAAATGTAATAATACATTAGCTTAGACTGCATTTACTTTTAATCTAACCAATAATTTGTTATCTGCCAGAATTGAGGAAGCTAGACCAGCTATGAACCAAGTCAACAAAGCACTTATTTTTGTTTATATGGAATTGAAAAAGAAAGGACATGATGAATGTTTCCATCCAAGCCAAGCAATCCATTATCAATTGGTGGAAACAGTGAAAGTCAGCTTTCCACTCAATTTTGCTTATATATACACATTCAAGATGTGGTTTCAATAAACTGGAGCTTAACGAAGCCATTAGGTTCCCAATAAGAAAGGAGAAGAGTCACAGGAAAAAGGTGAAAAATAAGATGCCTTGCCTTTACATCTCCACCAACATTAACTTAGATGGAATTAACATCGATCCAATCTTTTCTCAAGCCACCACTGCAGTTTCCACAATCATCGGCAAGCCAGAGAAGGTATGCCACACTACCCTCTTTCTCTCTAATCATAGCTTATGAAATTTGGTCTCAACTCTCAAACTGTGTGAAAATTCTTTTGGGGTCGACACAAATCTTAATTATGCTACTTTTAAACAGAAATTATACTTATTCCTTATTTGGTCATATTGTAAACTTGATGTAATTCGGTTAATGATTCAACTGTTTAGCTTTATCTGATTGACTACTCCCAACAACACAATCTATAGCAAAAGGAATCTGAATTATCAATTATATGTAAAATTGGACACAGTATGACAGATTTTTGCCAACTGTGAATATTCAGAAGTCTGTGCTTTTGCTTGCTCTGCAGATGAGAAACTTTCCCCTTTTCTTTTCTTTTCTGCTTTCTGCTTTCTGATGTCTAATTTGATCAGAGCATCTAGAAATTTTCACATAGTAATTATTGATCAATTATAACGGATCGTTACTAACTTACTTTTACTCAGTTTCATGTAATTTGGCAGAAAATAATTAATTTCATTTCACTGCCTTATTTATCATTAAAAGAACTTTAGGACATTCATAATAACGATAAGACAATTAGGAGAACCACACCAATAAGAGAGTTCAAGACTAAATATCACATTCAAATTTCATATTTCTAATGTACGACTAAATCGTATATCATATAATTGAACCGTAACATCTCACCAAACTCTCCATTGGAGAAAACAGAATTTTGGTGAAAACTATACCACAAAAATTAGCTGTTGTAATTGGAAAGCCTGAGATCTTATATAAATACCACATTAAAATCTTATACTTTCAACATGGAACTTGAGTCAACAAACGCGATTATATGGCAGTGTTATAATTTAATTCATAGTATCGAAACCGAGTTAAAATTCGGTAAAAAGAGCTTTGGCTATTATTTTGTCTTGACTCAAGTTGAATAAGGTGAGTCAAACTTCGAAATTTTATGAATATGTAAACTATTTTGAAATGAAATAAACTATTCCAATGGACAATTAACAAGTTGGTTGAGAAAGACCGGCAAATTGGGCGCTTTCTAGTTGTAGGGTAGTGGGCAATGGTTTAGTGATGTTTTATATTGTTGAACGCATATGCAATCAGATCACTAGAATTAAATAATGCAATGGGATATTAATGTAATTTATTTATTTATTTCTGATAGAGGGACAAGCCATAATGCAAATTATGTCACGATCAATATTAGGAATGCCAACGAATGGAGTTTAAGTACTTAAATTAAGAGCTAAATAGTAGGTTTTTTATCTATGAAAATATCATGATTTTTATTTTAGTTTGTATGTTTAATAAAATAATATAATTTCAGTCATTTATTAAAAATTAAAATATGTCTGATGAAAAATCAAAATCTCACAATTTTAATAAATATAAAAACTAAAATTGCATAATTTTTAAAAGAAAGGAAAAAAACTGTGATATCTTTTTAGGGAAAAATATTTAAATCTTAAATAAAAGATTGGATAAAATATATTTTGTCGAAATTGATATTAGTATTTTATAATTAAAAATAACAAATTTAGTTGCCATATTTTCAACAACTGATTAATTTTTCTCTTTTTATGAAAGTTAAGATAATAAGACGAGAGATGAAATTTCCTAGTTACATTGATATACAACGGATCTGTCTAGATTCTCCTTTCCTATATTTATCACGTGTGAAACAGAAACCAAGGAGGCTAGTGGAAGAAGAGTAGTTGTCTACTTATTGCACTCACGTACAGCACAAGCACCTCAACTTTATCCTGATTCGATCTTGAAGACACATCACCAACTATTATCTATTTGTGAGCCCCACAGTAACCCCACTATTATTAGTTTGAAATGTAGGGTGAGATCTGATAATTCTTTTCATGTCATATAAGATGGATGGGACATTTGAGGAATAGAATAACAGAAACACCACTTAAAGAATTGATGAGATGTGTAGGGTCAATAATTAGACAGATATGTAAACTAAGAGGAAAAAAAGTACAAGTGTTGAATGTGATCTTAAATCAGGGGCCAGGCCAATTAGAAAAGCACCTTATACAGAGTTTATTTAAATTTATAATTAGGATTTTAAATTTTTTATCAAATTTATGACATATATAAACTCTCAAGTCATGAGTTTATTAAATAAGTACTTAATTAAATTAGACTTTAATTTTTAGGTATTATTAATATAAAAATTATATTAATTAATTAGAAATTATTGTTATTCATATCACATTAGTTTGAATAATGTTAAACTCAATTTTTTTTATTCAAATTTTATACATAAAAAAATTAAAAAGAGAGATTTTATTAAAATTAATCAATCAATCTTTTTAATAAAAAATAATTATTGATAGAGTTCTGTGAATAATTGAGATACATGTAAATTTATGATTGAATAGATATAGATATAAACATTCCTTATATTTATTTATCTAAATACATCTAGATGACTGTTTTGATTTTTTTGAAAAAATTAATAGGAAACACATAAAAAAAGGAACCCTGTACATCATGAGTAATCGAACTCACATATTCATAATTCATGTGCTATAACTTAACCAACTAAATTAACTCTTAGATTGATAGTGAAATCTCTTGAACCTCAAAGCAACCAATAAAGGAAAGTTATTAAGGCCCAAAATTTAATTTGGGTCTCTGTTGAGTTTCATGGTAAACTGAATCATAGAGTTAGTATTATCAAACTTCAAACTTATTGTATTCAATTCTGTGGCCTTTATGGTGACTTCAAGCCTGTGTTGTGACTATATATGTGCAGTTTGTGATGGTCATAGTGAAGGGTTCAGTGCCAATATCTTTTGAGGGAAACAAAGAGCCAGCTGCATATGCTGAGATAGTTTCAATGGGTGGTATAAATTCAGAAGTGAAGAAGAAGCTAATTAACACCCTTGGCACCATATTGCAGTCCAACCTATCTATCCCACGAACACGATTTTTTCTCAAAGTCTTTGACACAACAGTATTCCGCACTAAATCCAAAATGTAATGCTTGATCTGATTATGACGTGTCACAGTATTGCTCCCTAATTATTTATCGATGAGTTTTAACGTGTGTGTTGCTACTAATATATTCCTGTGTTCTTGATTTTTGCAATCAATAAAAAAAATCCCACTTAATATGGTTATGGAAAAAAAAAAAACAATTATGTTCTCACAATAGCTTTAAACAAAGTTATGGTATGTTACGTTTAGAGAAATAAAGTAAAACAAAAAAATGAAAGAAACGAAAATAAATAAAAATAAAAAATATCATATTTTTAAATAGTTTAATAAAAAATAAAATAAAAAAGAGATCAATAATATTTTTATTGAAGATATCACATCTCCTAGTCATATAGTCAAAATAATGTATACAAGTGAAGGACAACCATCATCTTATTATTTTAAGATTAAGTATGATCTATAACTCACGTTTATATGATAGTATCTATAACACCTCCTTTTTATTTACTTTTGATAATTAAAAAGTTGTATTTAGATAACTTTAGTGCAGGTAAAATTTTAAAAAAACTAAACTCGTCAGGAGAATTACAATTTGACAATAACATGTCAATTCACATGACTTCATTATGAGTTCTTACAACTTAATTAAACAAGATAAATAAAGTCATAGATAAACTTATTATTACATCATTATAATGTTCCGGATAACAAAACAAAATATCTTCTTAATCATTCTTCAGTACTAATTTGATCTAATCAGATCCTTTAGAAGGATATTCTTCTTCTGTAGAGTTTTCTCTCCTATTTGGATCATAGGCTAGAACAAATCCCATGGAGGACTGTGGAGGTTGAGGAGTCTGAGGTTGTCTTTGTATGGCTGAACACCAGTGAATCTAGGTGGCAGAATTTGAGATAAGACCATTGATAAGTTTACATGATGAAATTGCTAGGGGACTACGATATTAGCAGATCTGAAACAAATCGAACGTATCCCACGAATGTGTCATCTCCTTGGACTCTGTCATAGGTCCACCTTCCTTCTAAGGGTATTATGGTCAAGTGGAATAATGGTTGAAAATCATATGTCATCTATGTCTGCAAAAGGTAGGAGGGTGTAGAAGTGAGTCATCTATCCTCGGGTAACACATACATATAAATAGAGGGTGATTTATCTAACGTAGACTTTCATTTCACCGCACATGTCCAATTAGGAATTCTACTCATTTTAGGGCCCTCCACAACCTCCAATACCACTAACTCTAGGAGGGCTTACACAAGTGTATCGTTAGTAATCCAATTTGCAATCTTTGGTTGACGATCAGGAGTACATATCTTACCTGATACTCAATCTAGGATACTCTCAACCAAATCTTGGTAATGTTATACTTTGTCGAAGACGTCAAACCGGTTTTGTGACACCCTCTTCACTCTGAGCAGCTCACAACTTGACACTTTATCTATCCACAAGGTCTCACCAAAGTTTACGTACATTTCTTAGATACCTTCTGTAGTCAACTATTGCATTCTCCATTCTTAATTCTTACTCGTTAAGGTTTTCAGTTCTTTCTACCTTATTCTATTTGTCATCTTCACTATTCATTTTATATTGGTATTGTTGAAAAGTTTAGATATCCATGGATAACATTCATCTTTATATCACAGTCATTATATATTGTGTTACCATTGTCTAAGCATTTCTCAGTTCATTATCTATCCTAGGGTTATTTCAAAATTTATTGTCTTAGATGAACAGTCATAAAAAATATTTACCTTTCACTAACAATGGAGGTATAAAATCATATTTACATCATCAATCCAACACATTTAAATGCATAACCAATTATCACAATAATCAGCATTACACATTATACTCAAACAAGGCAAGGGCAAAATGGCCATTTTACACCTTTCCTTCCACAATTTCTTTACCATTATATTTATGTGAAAGAAGTAAGTATAGAAGGTTTTAAACCTCTAATAGTCTTAGTTTGAAAAATTTTACTAAAAAATGGGTATTTTTCATAAATTTTCTTAAGAAGGATATTTTGGTCATTTTGCAAAAATTTGTCCTTTTAGGGATTTCTCCTTCACATTTCAACTCATAATTTAGTATATAGGTTCCTATCATTTTACACTACTTTTCCTGAATTTTGAGAGACCCAAACAGTGGTAAAATTTTATTTTTATAATATAGGAGCATTTACTAAGCCACAAGAAGTTCTTTATTCAAATAAATCATAAGCAATCTAAAAACAAACTAAAGAAATGAAATAACAAATATTCAAATTTTCCCTTTCTAACAACTTTGTCATTATTCTCTAGAAGCAACACTTTAATGAGAAATAATCTAAAAAAGTAAAAACAATTAGCTTAATAAGGAATTTGCAAATAGTGTGTTCTCTCAATTGACATGATAACTGAAAAAGATAACCATGACACTACAAAATAAGTTCACAAAAAGGATCCTCTACAAAAAAAAGTATATAAGACATTCATGCATATAATTAAAATAAATAAATCATTTTCATAATCAAACATTTTTGTCCTAAATACTTAACTTTGTACATTATTTTTTTTAATTTCCAAAATCAACCTACTTGACTCCTTAATTACCAAAATCAATGTGAACTCCAAATTTAAGTATCATTTTTGTTCATATAACTAGTGTAAGTCTTGAACTCATTATGAATCCTAAATTTACTAAGGTTTATGAACTCATAACTATGTAATAACTTCTCATTACCTTTTCCTTTTGAATGAAGGGTTTGCATATCTCATCCTAAATGCATATATGTTTCAATAATAATATATATCATCCAGATGGCGATATCCTTCATCATATTCTCAAAATAAAATACATATTGTCATTCCTTTCAAGGTAATGATTAACTCTTTCAATAATAAAATAATGTTATCTCTTATGGCTATTAATTGGATTATCAAACCCCTTCAAAGTAAATTTCTCATCAAGAAAAACACCTTTCGATTTGATTTCAAAAAACCATTAAGTTACCTGATTTTCTTATCAAAACCTTGAAGGAAATTATATTCCTAATGAAATCATTAAATCAAGCACAACAATTAAGTTACACAAAAAAAAATCTCAAAATTTTCTTATCAAGAACACTAAAAAAATTACATCCCAAAATTGATACAATGTAAGTTTAGAAGAGTTGTTCTACTCACCTCTCAAATGAGTGTTGTTTGATGTTCTTTGTTTATTGGTTTTTCTCTTATTACATATTTTTTATTATTTCAACTATTTCACCTTATTCTATCTTTATTTTTTCTTGTTTTTGTTTCAAATTTTGCTTCCTTCCTCTAGGTCATCATTTCTCCAGCCTCGCCCTTCTTTGATTGTTGTATATATTTTTGGAATAAATTATCATTGTAGTCTAGATAACTGTTAGACATTATCATAATAATATTTGAAATTAGAAAAATATCAAGTAAATTCTTGAAATTGAAATTTGTTAGTCATATTAATACCAAGTACTAACTCCTTTTTGGACTATAATGATAATAAGTAATAAAATTTAAGGATTATAATGATTGTAAGTTGTACATATTAGAGACTAAAATGATAATAATAATTTTAATTTCAAGGATTTTTTGATATTATTTTAATTTCAATGACTTTGGATAATATACCACAATTTCAAGGATTGAAATGGTGGTTTACTTAGTATTTTATGTATTTTTTTTCCTTTTTTTTAAATGAGGTAGTCCTAAACTCTAAAAATTTGAATGCACAACATATTATCAATTTAAGTAAAATTATATAATATATTAAGACTATATTTAAATTAGTGATAAATAATGAAATA
Organism: Pachyrhizus erosus; assembly: GCA_026544285.1. Lineage (NCBI taxonomy): Eukaryota > Viridiplantae > Streptophyta > Magnoliopsida > Fabales > Fabaceae > Pachyrhizus > Pachyrhizus erosus. The sequence continues at coordinate 1,980 of JAMLFT010007681.1, read as the reverse complement.
AAATTGATCAAAATATAATGAGATTAGATGAATTAAAATTCAGTAAAATATCATTTCATTATTTGTGTTTTTTTAAAAGGAACAAAACAAAAAAATTATTTCATTGATTGAGAAAAACTCATAATGGAATGAATTAGAACCTTTTTAATTATAATATTATCATTCTTTTAAATATATTATCCTTATGAGACTTTTGATTAGAATACATTTATAAAAATAAATTAATCATTTTATAATTTAAAAGTTTTATTTTATTAAGTGCATCCCAAATTAGAAGAGAAGAAAGTTGGATTTAAACAGTAAAATGAAATGGATTATTAGTCATCTTCTTCTATATTTCATTTTTATTTTTACAAACTAAATAATAGAACAATTTCTTCCTCTATTCTATTTTTTCTCATTTCATCCTTTAACATTAATCCAAATATAGTCTAAAATAAGACTCAACCAAATAAAACAGTATCATAATCAAATCAACTAGTATAATATGACTAAATGAAATAAGATTTTTCATAATAAATGTTTAGGTTCAAGAAGCATTGAACTTGGAAAAAAATGAAGTGAAAAAGTTTCAAATACACACATTTTAATAAAAAAAATTGAATACTAAATTATAATATATTTAAACACCAACAAAATATTGATTTGAATGAAATTAAACTCAACTTAAAATAAAATTTTTAATTATAGCCTTAAGAATAAAAAATAAAATAAAAAACTCACTTAAAATGAATCCACTAGCTAGATATTAGCGGCAATTGGCCCCACAAACTTTGTATATGCATAATTATAAATTGTTTCTATAATTTGAAATATTGTATATGAATACGAGAATTGTTTTTTCACAACATAATAGATATGGATCTATGCCAACTAAATTTTTCTATAAAAATTAGTCCTTATTAAAATTGATGGATAGTTAACACAAATAACACGATTATAAAAAAATGATATAACCAAATTAATTAGGAAATAAATGCAACGTTTACATAAATAAATTTATTGTTTTCAATTTGTAATCTAATTAAATCAAAACCATAAACAACACTGTAAATGATGCATACATACCTATTCTTTTACAAATAAATCATCTCAATTTTACAATAATCATGAAAAGCCATAAGAAAAAAAAATACCAATAATGTTTTTGAAATGACCCCATATCATTTCATTATATTGAATAAAAAAATATTGGTTTTTCCAATAATTAGAGTTTAGGGTCTGCCATGTGCCTGAGTAGGTGAATAGAACTTTCTAACAAGATCACAGATCAAGCGTACACAGGTTATGATGAGGATTTTGATCTTTCTTGTCTAAGGGGACACGAGAAGAAAAATGAGGGGTATGATCTTCAACATGTTGGAACGATGATTATAGAAGTGCACCACACTCCCTAGAACCCTCCCCCACTTCTGGCCTCTCTGCTTCGTTGTCATCGCGTTGGAAACCATCGAGGCGAAAACATTCAATGCTCCTTAAGAAGCTTTGAGCCAAACACCTTAGGGACGAAAATCACTTCCATTGTCTACATGGAGAACGAGACAATGAGGAAGAAAAAGAAAACAATCCTAAGAAGGAGTGGCTTTGGAAGGGAAATGGGGTAAATTGAGAAAATAAAGAAAAGAAAGAGAGACAAACAGAAAGAAATCTTAGCCATTGAAATCAAAATTAACAATCCAACGGTGTCAAATGATTTTCGCATGGTGGAGACTTGTGCTATTCTCCCATCATAGTCTTCATTTGAAACCACATACATATCATGAGTGAAAGTGACTAGAAAACCCATTGTTAAACTAAATTACATTCTTATATTTTCAGATTAAGTAATATTTATTATTTTTATATATTAAAATATAAAATTTAGTCTATTTACTAAATATTATTATAAAAAACTATATCTTTTTTTCCTAAAAGATACAAATATTATATTTTTTTTATTCTCTTTCCATTTTATTAACATATATAATTTAGTTTAGATCG
>JAMLFT010007680.1:0-14548 GCA_026544285.1 Pachyrhizus erosus | reverse complement strand
CATTCCCCCACATACTATGATAAAAAGTAAACTTTGAAATTAATATTATATATATGGATTTTGGGATGTTACATTAATGATTCTTAGAAATTGTGAGTTTTAGAAATACTTTTTTTTAGAAATTGAAGAGAGAAAATTGTTAAAAAAAATTATGCCCAAAGAAATGGTAATCTTGACAATTTTTTTTAGACTTACTAAAATTGTGAAATTATGCACGTGAATTAGTATTGATATATTAACTATTTAAATTTAATATGTATTATTAAATACACACCCCCACATAATAATATGAAACGTAAAAGTGGTAAATTAAAAAATGAAAAATATTTATTAAAATATTTATTTTACATTAAGTCTCTATGTTGACACATTCTTTATTATCCATTAAATTTGAAGCTTTTTAATTTTGTTACGATTAACAGATATTGCAAAGACAAAAATGTACAAAAGACAACTTATAATTGATACCTTATGTGATATCAATCACAAATGATTCACAAAAATGAATAGAAAATTAATATAAATCACAAACGATTCATAAAAATGAATGCCAATTATAATTGATAACCTATGTGATATAACATGTAAATGATCAATAAAAGTATTTAGAGTAGTAGTTAAGTACAAGATTACAAAGGAATATACAATCACCGTTTAAAAGGAAAAACTATGCTAACACATTGATAACAGTAAGTTAATAAGATAACATATCATATTATACTTTATATATACCAGGGATGTTTACTGCATTCTTTTTTTTTTTTTTCTTTCCTATTATTTGGCTTTGCTTAAATTATCTCAACAAAGGTTACGTTTTAGGATATTTTGGATTTTTTTTTTGTTCTTATTATTTCTTCTTTTAGTAATTATTTTAATTTTATTGAGAATTTTATATTATAATAATAAAAATATTATGAATGTTTATATTCAATTTATTTTAATGGGAATTATTTGATATATAAATCTTAAAAATTATTAAATATTTACTATAGTTCTAACAAATATTAAAATTTCTAAAACAAATGACAAATAAACTTTGCAAATTCTTTAATGTATAAATATAAACTGAAATAGGAACTCTTCGACAAAATTTTTAACCATGTTTTACTATTCAAAACACAAATAAGAGGTGGAACCTTGAACATAATTGGAACAACTATATTATGAAAAAGATTATCACTGATAAAAAAAATTGATTGAATAGTTTAAGATTCAAAATGATATTAAGGTATTTATATTTATATATAATTTTTTATTTACATTTGATACAATTTCATATAGTGTAAATGATTGACATGTTTATAGATAATTCAACAAGTTTCCACACATCATTATTCTAAAATTTACCAAAAGTCAAGGTAGTGTGGGCTTACTCCTTTAAGCATGACCTCATTATGACTCTGTCATGGACATTTCTTATGACCTAGTCATTTGAATGATAGTTTCTCATATATCAGTTATGTTTAGTGGTTTCTTTTTTCTTCTTATCAAGAACGTCTAATGGGTCATTGGACATTTGAGTGCCTTGTTTGTTGTTGGATATTGAATTTGGGTCGTCTAGATTCATACCTGCAAAACTACCATTCAACTCTGATAATTCCTTATTAAACTTGTTTTCATTAAACCTCACATGGATAACCTCTTCAACTTCCAAAGTTCTAGAGTTATATACTCCATAAGCTTTAAAGGTTTAGAAAAGCCCAACAACATTCTTTCATCACACTTAGAATCAAATTTTTCAAGACTATCCTTAGTGTTTAAAATGAAATATTGACATCCAAATGGTGAAAATAAGAAATGTTTGCTTTTTATCCCTTTCATAGTTCATAAGGAGTCTTCTTCATAATAGGTCTAATGTATATTCCATTTTGAAGATAACAAGCAATATTCATTACTTCAATCCAAAAATGTTTTGGAATTAAGTTATTATTCAACAAGATTCTAGCCATTTCTCGCAATGAATTGCTCTTTCTCTCAACCACACCATTATGCTAAAGTGTTCTTTACATAGAGAAATTGTGAGAAATATCATTCTCCTTATAGAATCTTAGAAAATTCTTCTTTTCAAACTTTTCTTCATGATTACTTTTGATTGAAGCAATGCATATTCCTTTTACATTTTGAATCCTTTTAGAGTATATACAAAAGGCTTTGAAGGACTCATCCTTATGGGTTAGGAACATAAGTAATGTCTATCTAGTATAGTCATCCACAATGACAAAACCATACCTTTTACAACTTTACAGAGGTTGCTCTTATTAGACCAAACAAATCAATGTGTAATAACTTTAAAGGTATAAAAGTGGAAACAAAGTTTTTACTTTGAAAATAGGTTTTTACTTGTTTCCCTTTCTAACATGCCTCACATAGATTATCACCTTTATAACACAAGTTTGGAAGTCCTTTTTTATGAGATTATGCTTTTTCAACTTACATGTCCAAGTTTCTTGTATCATATCTAGTTTTTGTCTTTGATAGACACTAGACATTATACACTTCGATCTTTTAGTTCTCCCACTTAATCTTATAAATATTATATTTCATCATTGTTCTTGACCATACAAAGGTCATTGTTGAAGAAAATATCATATCCACTATCACACAATTAACTTATGTTAAATAAATTATGTCCTAAACATTCAACTAGAAGAATATTATCAATAGAAGTTAAATAAGGCAAACCTATTTTACCTACTTCTATTATCCTTCCTTTTATATTACCTACAAAAGTGATTCTTCCATCATTCCTTGGCTTCAGGCTAAGGAATATACATTTTTCTCCCATCATGTGTTGCAAGCACCCATTATTTAGGTACCATGATGAGAGTTTTTATTCTGTTGTTAAGCAAATATGAAATAAGAATAATTTTGGTTTTAGGTATCCAAATAGGCTTAGGTCCTTTCTGATTAGATTTAGAGGCTTAGGATGTGCCTCTTTTAGGAAAGTGCCTACACTTGGACATTATATGTTCAAGTTTACCACAAAAGTAACATATAAAAGTATGCTTATTGTGAACATACTTTTTATCTGTGTATCCATAACTTAGTTTGTCAAAAAGGTGCCTACTATATTTTAAAATCTTAGACAAATATTCAAATCCTTTGACAAAATTGGAGAGATACTCCTTTAAGTCGTCCATTTCAGCTTCAAAAGCATGTAAGACATTTCATCAAAGAAATTCCCTTTCCTTTTCCACACATCTACTTGATGATGAAACTTTCGTTTGTCTAATGGGTTATGGAAGAATATGATGTTGTTATGGTTAAGAGCAACCCAAGGTTTAGGTTCAAAGACCTTAATATGAGGATCATATCCTAAGGTAAGAAAGTCATCAACACCTTCAAAAAAGGGTGAATCAAGTAAAGAGATACCTGGAGCCTTTTAAATGAATAACTTGTCAAAGTCTATGGCTTCCATATGTAGCTTCTCATCTTCTATATCCATAATGTTCCAATTATGTCATTTTTGAGATTCTTCCTATGGCTTGCTTTGCTTGACCTTAAACCCATGATAATGGCAAACATTGACTTCTCAACGAGGAAGAGGGATAGACACTAGAGTCTTGTAGTACTACTTGAGAGGACAACCAATAATCTAGTCAGGGAATCTTGGTCTTCAACATTTAGGCGGACTATGTAGATAAGACTCTTGATATTAGAATCATTTTATTCCTAGTATTAGGATTTTCTACATATCTTGCTTCGAAATGATTCCATGATTCATCTAAAGGTCTTCAAGTGGAACTTGTGGAAAAGTTGGTGGAATGAAAATAGATGGATCAACATCTTCATCATCGTATGCTGGAATAGATGAAGCAATGATAGATATAGCGAGAGTAGACGAAAGTAGGGCCTCATTAAGTTATTCTACTTCCTTTGGTGCAACATTTGCTTACAAAGGAATATGCTACATTTCCTTTCATCTTTCTTCAAGATTTGTAGAGATCAAAGATGTAACTAACTTAGCCGCAAACTATATTCTTCAAAGAGTTCATATGCTTCTCCAGATACTACTTTTCTAGATACTACTTCTTTTATAGTAATGGTCATTATAGACTCAAGTATAGCTTATTCCAAAAGTTTTTCTTCTTATGCTTGAAAAACTTCATCCTAATGTATTTTCCTTTTGGATTCTAATTTGGAGAGAGCAGTTGAACACTTGAGTTGCTTTTTTTCTTGCTTTTGTGTTGTAGGTTCAAGAATAGATGATCTAATATGGCATTTTGGTGATTGCTCTAGTAGTCCAATGACTACTTTCTTTTTAAAGGAATTTTGTTTGGATTTGTTAAGGGTTTATTGATTCTTATATGGAAAGACTTTTTATAAGGGTTTGTTGTATGAGTTCAAATGAGGGTTCAAGTTGTTTTCTTTTGTGAGTAGATGGAGAAAGTTGATTAGGTGCTGAAGATTTTGATGTTTTTGTGGTATGAGAAAAGGAAGAGGGCTTGGATTGAGATGGTATGTCTTATGCTTACCAAATGCTTCCTTTGCTTTTTGCTTATTAGCTAGAAAACATGTAGGATTAATGAATGGATCCACAAATGATCAAACAACAAAAGCATCTCCTACTAAGTTGTCGATAGGCTCCTACTTACCTTGTCAGCATTTAGAGCAACCCATTTTAAATAAAGATGTAGCAATCATATTTTTTACCATTGTAGTTCCAACAATCGAGGTAGATCTTCCACTTGGAATGAGAGATCCAATATCAATGCTTTTTGTAACATCCCAAATTTTGCAATATATGATATGGTATTTCTAGAATTTATCTCTTACTTAATTTTTTATTTAATCCTTTTTAGGAATTTAAATATTAGAGAGAGAGAGAGTTCTTAAATTGTGAAGAAAGAAAATAGAATGGTCAGTTAGTAAGAATTTGAAATTTAAATAAAAATGAAAAATATAAATGGAAAATATAATCCATAAAAGTGTAAGGAAGAGAAATAAAAATTTAGGAGAATTAGAACTAGAACCAGAATAAAATTTTTAGAAATTAAAAATAAATTTTTAAGAATTAAGGAAAATAAAATAATTATTTTTAAACAAAAATCTTATCAAATAAATAGATTTTTATGAAAAAGAAATTTAATTCGGTAGGAGAAAATATAATTCAAATTATAGGTTTTTACAAGAATTTAAAAATATAAAATAGAATTTATAGAAATTAAAAATAGAAAATAGAAAATAAAAATAGAAAAGAAAAAAGAATAAAAGAAAAGGAAAGAAAGAAGTAAAAGAAAAAGGTGTTAGGGGGGGAGGGGGGAGAATCGAACCCGAGACCTCTAAATCAAGAGAGAGAGACGTAGCGCCTCACCAACTGAGCTACCTACGTGGGATAGCATTTAAGTAAAACAAAATGTATAAGTAGTAAAAGCATTGAGTGGGATAAGAAAAAAAATTAAAACGCAAAAAACACAAAAGGCTTGGGGTGGATTCAAATAGTGGGACATGAGGGCCGAAGAGAGAATTGGGACGCAAGAATTGCCATTTGATTGCTAAACCCAACGCTATTATTTTTACACATTAAATTCTATTTAATCCTTCTTAAAAACGCTTGACCGCTAGGAAGTACTTTCATCACCCCTAATCTCGAGCCGATTTTTTTTTTCAAAAGTTGAACCTTGTTCTCTAAGCCATCCCATGCCTTGCCAAGGCTACCCTATTACCTCTCTAACCTAAAGGATACTTCGCCATGAAGGAAGAAAACCACGGAGGTCTATATAAAGCAAATCAAAGTTTAAATTTTCGAAGAACACAAAGAACTTCAATCCTCAAATTCTCCCTTATTTGCCCACCAATTTGTCTCAAACTGGTCCCAATAAATTCGAAATTACCCCGCGAACCTTTCTATTGAAGAAATACGCAAAGAATTATGATTTTGCATAAGTTACAAAGCTTCGCCATTAACGAATAGAGGAAGCTTCAATTCAGGTAGGAGAAGTTATCTTTTCTTAAAATTCAAATTTTAGAACTATTTTGTAATACTTCAGTTTGGATTCTGCATAATTTTATGATCTAATTCACATTATTTCTCCATAATTGAATTGGAATTTATTCGTTTCAAACTCTGATCAAGTTTGAATTCATTTAACCCTATCTAAGCTTAATTTGATCAATTACAAATTGAGAATAATAAAGTAATGGATAACGACGATCTCTGGATAATTTATTTGCCAAAAACATGAAGGGAATTGAAGTTCAAAAATTCAAATCCTTTGGTTCGAAACTAGAGCTAAAGATTGAAGATGACCTGAAATGACCATTTTACCTTTTTATTGAAAAATTACCAAAATACCCCTATTCTTTTTTAAAAAAAATTATGTCATTTCTGCCTATTCAAGCTTAGGAAATTTATCAGAGGATAACTATAATTCTATGAAAAAGAATAAGATTAATTTTTCTTAGAAAATTTGGTAAAATTAAATTATTTAAAAAATTCCAAAAATACCTCTAAGTGAGAAATTAAAAAATTAAGTTTGTTTAGATCAGTAACCTAAGAAAAAAAAAACAAAATTTATTTATAAATATACCTAGAATATTTGAAATTTTAAAATTCTAAAAAATGTATTATATTTTCAAAATGACCAACATACCCCTAGGGTATAAAAATGAATATTTTATCATTTCTAGGTCATTCTAATTTCAGGAAACATGATCTAAATTATTTTCAGTAATATTAGGACCCTTTCCAAAATTTATGCGTTAAAAATAAAAGAAAATCTTTAAAAGGGAAAATATTTATAAAATGACCAAAATGGCCTTATTTTACAAAAAATTATTTTTAATTCTAAATTGGCTTTTTGAACTTGGGAAGTTATTTGGAAAGTACAAGAAATCTACACATAAAGTATGTTTGGTAGATTTGTCAAAAGAAAAATCCTAGAAAGCGATATTTTATAAAAATGACCAAAATTTCCTTGTATTAGAAAATTTAATTTTTCACTGTTAGAACCTCCAAAACCCATGAAAATAACTTATAATACTTTAATAACTATAGTAGATATTGGGAGTTCAAAATGAGGATAAGAATTCCTAAAAGTCATATGTTTGAAAAATGATCATTTTACCTCTGCCTTATTATCTGATTGTAATGTGTATGATTGATTATTATGATAATTGTTTATGCATGTAAATGTAATAGATTAATTATATAACTATGATTTCACACCTCCACTATCAATGGAAGGTAGATTTGCTTGATGACTGCCAATCAGTGATAGTAAACACTAAGTAACCCTAAGATAGACGACGAACTAAGATATGCTCAAACAATGATGATACAATCTAGAGTGATTGTGATGTAAAAACGAATGTTGCCCATTGAGAACCTTGATATGACATCAGTACCAATATAAAAGGAATAGTAGAGATGACAAATGAGATAAGGAAGGTAGATTGAACTAAAAACTCTATCAAGTGAGAATTTAAGATTGAGGATGCAATGGTTGATCACATAAGGTACTTGAGGAATGTACGCATGTTCTGGTGAGACCTTGGGTGTAGATAAGGTGTCAAGTTGTGAACCACTCAGAGAAAAGAGGGTGTCACAAAACCAGCTTGGCATCCCCAACAAAGTGGAGCATTACCAAGATCTAGTTGAGAGTATCCTATACCCAGTACCAGGTAGGATATGTACTCCTAATCGTCAACAAAAGTTTGTAAATTGGATTATTTATGACACATTCGTGTAAGCATTTCTGGAGTTAGTAGTTTTGGAGGTTATGGATCAAAGAGAAGAGTCAATAGAGGAGGGAGGTCCCTCGAAAGCTTTAGATTAGATTAAATTAAGTTGTTAAGAAGACTAGTTAAAAGTTTTATTTTCAAGAAAGTTGTATTACCATAACCATGAGATGTATAACTCTTCTATCTTGTATGTATAATATAGTAAGTACTTGTAATGGAAGTAATATGATGAGTTAGCTTATTGTCAAATTGTAATTCCCAAGGCGAACTAAGATATAAATTTTATCTACGCAATAACTCTTGAAATAATTTCTATTAAATAAAAGTAAATAAAAAGGGGCGTTACACTTTTTGTCTCCATGATCTTCAACAAGAACATTTAGTAAGGAATAGGTGTCTTATTCTTCCTTTTTTTCCTTATCCCTTAAATTGAAAGCTTTGCATCCAATGGTGCAAGATCAATTCAGGAAGATTCAATTTTTGTCCCACCATCATGTGGTAGATATTGAATCATTCTCTATTAGAGACATGATCACGCAAGCCCATCCTTGGCAAAAATATGTTGAACATCAAATTGAGCATAAGCCTACATATTGGAGTCATGTTGGCTGACCTTAGAAATTGTTTGGTGTTCTTGGTGGAGTCTTCTTTAGGTCTTTTTATCCTATACAGTAGAAGGTATATTGTATCTTCATTCATGCCATTTTCCTAATTAGTTGTGAAGGATTTCCTTTCTAGGACATATCCAAAGGCCTTGGATATGGTGTCTAGCAAAATCACCACAAATTGACCATCAACTACTCTAATGATGGTCCTATCTACATCTATAACAAAAGCCTAAAAATGTTCATAAGGTCCATGAAACCAAACACCTCCTTGTTTAGTGAAGGAATTCCATCCTGTTAGGGTAATCTGATGAATGATGTTGAAGGCTTCATTACTCAAATCCTTAAGATTTAGGTGCTTTTTGGAATGAAATGATACCCATCAAATTCTTCTATGGTTGAAAGCTTAGGATCAAAACCATGCTTGGTCTTTAAATGTAGGAAGAACTTTTTCAGGAGCCTATCTTTGTTGTGTGAGTAAAAACTAGAATAGAGAAAAAAGAAGAAGAGCAGAGAATAAAGAACATGAGAGTATAAAAGAAAACAAAGAGAGATAGAGAGAAAGAGAGGGAGTTTGTGAAAAACTGTTAGTGCCTATTTATAGAGGGGAAGGCTAAAAGACATGTTTTAAAAAAAAATGAGAAAGTGAGCGAGAGAAAGAGAAAGAGAAGTAACGGTAAAAAAACATTAAATGCCTCCTTTTCGAAACTTAAAAAAACAATTATTTCAAAAAACAACAACGTAAGATTTTCATGGGAAACAAAGATATTTTGTAATCGTTGTAAAAAGACAAAGTAAATCCTACATAATTAACATCCATTGAGTTCAACATATTAATGAATATGCAAATGCAGATTCATATTCAATACGAACAAAAGATTAATCAGATGATACTATAGTCTATTACTATGATCATGAATAGATGCAATAATAAACAGATGAAACATATACAAATGATATTTTAGTTTATCACTGTATGCATATGTAGATGTTCCCTTATATATATAAAATGTTATTCAAGAATAACTTTAGTGAAAATATCAGTCCATTGATGATTTGTATCTACAAACTTGATATCAAAAACTCCTTTTTGAACATAATCATGAATAAAGTAGTATCTTACTTTTATCTGCTTTGCCTTATAATATTGTATGAGAATTTTAGATATATCAATTGTATTATTATTGTTACAATATACAAGCATATTTTTTTTTTCAAAACTAGAGTATTCTTTTCAATTGAAACTTTACCATAATAGCTGAGAGCAACAACTTGCTATTACTATGTATTCTACTTTAGTAGTTGAAAGTGCAATAGAGTTTTGTTTATTGCTAGCCCATGAGATAATGCATGGTCTTAGAAATTGACATCTTCTAGTTGTACTTTTCCTTTTCACTTTGCCTCTAGCATAGTTTGTGTCATAGTACCCTACTAATATGAGATCTTAATTTTTCTTATAGAACAAACTTAGGTTAGCAAAATCTGCTAGACAATGTAATATCCTTTTTACATCCTTCAAGTGTGAGTCTTTAGGATCGAACTAAAATCTACACTGATAAACATTAAACATAATATTAGGTCTACTGGTAGGAAGATATAGTATATAACATATCATACCTCTACGGATAGTCTAATCTATGGATAGTCTAATCTATGGCTTTACTTAATTCGTCATTTGTTAGAGGACATGATGAATGCATGTGAGTTTTCATGAGCTTTGTTTAATCCATCTTGAATTTTTTAAGCAACTCCTTTTTATATTTTTGTTGGTGTATGTAGATTCCTTAATTGTCTTGTTTGATTTGAAGTCCAAAGAAAAACTTAAGTTATCCTATCATACTCATTTCAACTCGTTCTTCATAAGAGTAAAGAATTCCTTGTACAAGGATTTATTAGTAGCTCCAAAAATAATATCATCAACATAAATTTGAACTAGAATAAAATTCTTGCCTACTTCTTTTCTAAAGAAAGTGATATAATTTTGCCTCTCATAAAACCATTTTTTTTATAAGAAAAAGAACTTAATTTGTCATACCAAGCTCAAGGTGTTTATTTCAACTTGTAGAAAGCATTTTTTAAGTTTGAAAACATGATTTGTTAGCACCAAACCTTCAAATCTAGAAGGTTGTTTTACATATACTTCTTCTTCAATAAAACCATTTAAAAATATGTTATTCATATCCATTTAATAAAACTGAATGTTTTTATGAGTAGCAAAAATAAGTAATATTCTTATAACTTCTAATCTAGCAATAGGAGCAAAGGTTTCAATGAAGTCAATACCTTCTTTTTTATTGTTACCTTAGGCTACTAACCTTGCTTTATTTCATATTACCTTTCCTTCTTCATCTAGTTTGTTTTTAAACACCCACCTTGTTCTAATGATGTTTTTATTTATGAGTTTTGGAACAAGTGTCCAAACATTATTTCTTGTGAATTGATGCAATTCTTCCTCCATGGTAGTAATCCATTCATTGTTTGCAAGTGCTTCATTTATAGTCTTGGGTTTTATCTTTGAGACAAAGGCATAAGATGCAACATCTTTGAAGGATGATATTGTTTTGACACCAAGTCTTATCTCCAATGATCTAATATTGAGGATGATAATTGACAAAGTTTCAATCTCTTGTATGTGGAATATCAAATGATTATTCCATTTGTTTAAGTGATCCCTCAATTTTTTTATTTTTGTCTATATTTTTTTTATCTCTATGGGGAATGATTTATGTGTCTGCAAAATCATCTTCAAGATTTGACAATCTCATATCAGAGGTTAGTCCATCATTAAATTTAACATTGATAAATTCTTCTACAAAGGATGTTCTAGAGTTAAGTATTCAATACGCCTTTAAAGTATCAAAATATCCAATAAACATACCTTTATTCATCTTAGAATAAAAAATTTCAATTTGATATTTAGTGTTGAGGTTAAAATACTTATATCCAAACATATAAAAGTAAAGAAATGTTTAGTCTTTTTCCTCACTACAAGAATGTTTGTTATTACAGTGAGTTTATTATAGTGAGCTACGAGTTTGTTTGTAATACAGATAAAGTATAACGAATTTAGTCATCGATAAAATTATAATAGGCTTTATTTTCTTTATTTACCCATTATGAATTATTAATTAATCTTTTGTTAGCTAAAATCATTGCAGATAATATTTTGGACAATAATATAGTAGAAATTACGGTGGACTTAGACCACTATAATTAAAATAAAGGTTATAGTATATTAAACTCGTTGTAATTTATTTATCAATTATAAATTATTAATTAATTTTTATTATTCTAATTATATATTGAAAATGTTTATCAAATATTTTTAAATAAAGAATTTAAATTTATATCTTAATATATAAAAATATAAATAAATTAATAAAGTAAAAATTGTCTATGAATGAGGGACAAAAATAACTGTTTTTCTAAATTTTAGGAATAAAATTAATCAAAACTGAAGTATGAGGACTAATAGTTAATTTTATAAAAAATATAAGAACTAAAAACATAATTTATTCATCAAGCTAAAAATAATTTATTTTTAATTTTTACTCTTAATTATAATTTACAATAAATTACTATAAATTATTTTAATTTTAAATATATATATATATTAAAAAATTATAAAATATATTTTAAAATAATATACATATATATATATGCGTGTGTATTTTTCTAACTAAACTAATATTTTTGTGGTTAATTATAATTAGTCGGAAAATTGATTATTTATAACGACTATTTTATAATTTGCTGGTAATAAAAGTCAAATCATATTGCTGAAAAATTTTCTTTTGTTGTTTTCTTATTAATTTCACTCCCCCTTAAACTTCTATTCTTTTTAAATATTTTTTAAAAGAAAAATTTAGCCTAATCCACTAACTCACAAAACGCACAGCATAAACAGATCACCGAGTAGCCGTGTGCCTCTCAGTTGCTTCACCTCAGCCCTAACTCCCTAACTGCGTCAACGTCACAACCCATTCCAATTCTCCCTTCATTAGCGTCTCAACATTCCAGGTATTAATTTGATGTTTGATTGAATTACTGTTATGTTTGTTATTTTTAAAATTTAAATAACAGAGACCACAAATGCAAATAAGAACCAGACAAAATTAACATCAGTTTTATATCTAATTGGTATAAGTAGTCACTCTTTTGTGTCTTCATATATTTCATTGGTACAATTGCAGCTTAGGGAGAAAGACTGTAGAACATATGCTGAAACAAGTGAAATTGCAAATTTGGCAATGAATGGTAAACTTGTCTTTTCTTTTCTTTTCAACTAGTATTTTTATGAAATGTGAATATTTATTACTTAGTTATCTTTTTCTGGCATTTGAACCTTTATTCTGTCTTAATAGAAACCAACCAATAACTCGTTATATTCAATTGGCCTGTCCAATTCATATTTTGCTCACTGTTAGTTTTTTTCTTTCTTTTTTGTTTTTAATCCGATCATTGTACAGGCTATTCAAATACATAATTGGAATTCAGTTGCTACAAGCAGAAGATCCAAACAACATTCCTAAAAAGAAGGGAATTAATCCAAAAGATAATGATATATCATTCCAGGTAAGATTTTAATCCATTTGTAGCATTTATTTAATCAAATTTCAAATTAAGTGTTTGATACATATTCGCTTTTGGGGCTACACTCTAGATTGAACATGAACCAGTTAATGATCCAAAAATTTGTATTCAAGCATTGGAAGCCATACAATTGATCATATATATTGCAGGTAAATTTTGGAAGTTTTTCTCCTTTCTTCTCCTTAAAACATTTTTTGTTTTATTTCTTTCTTTGTTACTTATGTTAGATCAGACTGGTTTTAAAGAGAATTGTGTTATGAAATCTACAGAGTTTAGCTCAGTTTCTCTGTTAATGTTAGCAGAAAAGTTACATTTTCTCTCTGTCTCTTGGGGTACCATTATTTTCATCCTTAATTACTATGATCATTCAATCTGAATTATATTTACATTAAAGGCTTTTACATTGATTAAAGCCTATATAATAGGTATTTGGGGAAACTTTTTGAAAAGTGAAAACAACTGCAAATATGCATGAAATGGCTAAACATGTTGATGCGTTCATGGCCCTTCCTGGTAAATTATAGACATAAAATTCCAAAGTTCTTTTCCATTCTTTAAGCTGTCTCATAGTAACTTGATATATTACAATAAAAATGTTCTATATGTTTTTTCTAGTATCAGCTCCAATCAAAAATCATGATTGAGGGACAAGAGATTTAAGGTATGTCAACAGGAATAAAGGAACTAAAATTACAATTGGTCACATTGAAGTGGATTTTCTTGCTATGCACATTGACATTTCTAACCAAGAGCACTTGCTTTCTAGCTTTCAGGTTGCTATATGACTATGACTAGCTTTTATTAAACGCCTTCACTTTGTTATCTTTGGTTAATATTTTTATTGTTTATTGGAGTTTAATTTATTTCCCTGCCATGTTATTGATGAACATGTTTTCTTTGAAGTCAAAATATATTTTTCTCTGATAATTTATGCAGGATTAAGTGTAATATGCATTCTTTGAGAGTTTTGTCCCTTATAATCATATTACTCAAACTGAACTTGACATTTATTTTCCTATCTTTTGGTTTTCAATCACTTAAATAATCAATGTAAATGTTCTTAATCTGGACTTCTATAACCTTGTAGTGACTTATGTTGAAACAATTCCCAATAGGCTGAATTTAAACTGTGTTGTCCCAATTATAAGGTAACATATAATTATACAATTCCTAATAATTTAATAAATAAACTTTTCATTCTCATTTTCTTGCTATCTCTATTCTCTTTTCATTACATTTTTTACATTATGTTTTTTTTATTTTAATATTGTAATATTTATTTTATTTTAATTAATATATAAATAAAATAATAAAGATTTAATATTGACGTAATATTATATAGTAAAAGAAAATTAACACATAATTTAAATCTTATTATTTATACTTATATTACCTGTATGAGTAAAGTGACTTGTTGTAGAATGAACTTAGTAAATGATATTGTACATTTTTGTAAGTAGATTGAGTAGTAAGTAAATAATAAATATCATACATTTTAGTTAGCATTAAATGTGTCAATATTGATATAAAAATGATTAATATGTATATTTTTATAAATATAAATTAGATTAAAATAAACTATTTTAGAAAAATGATATAATTAGTCTTTTAATATGTTTGAAAAAAATGTTTAATGTTAAAATTATTTTTGAATTATTAAATATTTA
>JAMLFT010007679.1:0-14548 GCA_026544285.1 Pachyrhizus erosus | reverse complement strand
ATGAAGAAAGAGAAATTTTTTCTTTTCATTTATTTTTTAACAATCAATTTAAAAGTATATTACTTTTTCTTATTTTCTCATTTTTCTTTCTTTCATTTTATTCCTAAACCAAACATACAGCAACTAGGAATAATACCTGGTTAGTTGGAAGTACACACTAGAACACAGCAAGCTAAGCATTTTCTAGCTGGTAGGAGGGAATTTGAGCCATGTTACTCATGTTTAATTAACATGACTATAGCTAGCACACGAGCTATGTTTTTAGTGAACTTAGACGTCTCATAATTGAAAATGACCTGCTGGTAGACAAGATATATCCCATTTTTCCACTGTGTCACACCTATAATTGTGAGCTCATCATTTAACTTTTCATCACAACTTTATTACTTCAGCTACAATTTAAAATCATATTCTCAATTATTGGAATTAATTTTCAGGTTGGTTTTGACTTAATTGGCAACCTGGATATTCTCTATTGCACCATTCAACACTCTTTTTTTCTCCTGCCAAATGATACAGTCCACTGGAAAGGAATTTAAGTCTAGTTGAAAACAATTCAAAATGTTCTAACCAATAGAAACAAAACTACTTTTATTAATCATTATTCAAAAACAATAATTAAAGAATTAAAAGTAAAAAATTTAGACTTGTCATTATCATGTTCAAATTTAGTCATTTTTTTTCATCAATTTGATCTCCAACTTTTTAAATTGTACAACTTTAATTTATTTATAAACTTAACATCCAATATTTAATAGAAATACTGATATGACATTTTACTACATATTCACGCAAAATATTCATGTTAACATTTTGTTCACAACAGCAATTTTATTAAATATTAAATGTCAACTTAACGGATGAATTAAAATTAGGAGAATAAATGCATGGAGTAACAACACTAGAGAGATTAAAATGAAATTAAACCAAAATACTATCAATTACTTGTGAGAAAAATAAAGAGTAAAATGTAGAGTAGAGACAAACTTACTCGTGGCCTAAGATGGTTAGAGGATAATGATGGTCTTTTGTGGTCCTAGAAAAAGAGGTTCTCCTAAAAATCTCTGCTACCTGATGGTTCCTTCTCCCTTCATCACCCTTCTTCTCCCCAGATGCTAAATGTGCTGCTACAAAACAAAAACTTGTCCCTTCAATTGACATGCTAACTGCCACTGATCCTTTGTTTCCCAAATACCCCATCACCCCACATGCCACTGAGCACACTCTCACATTTGAGACACAATACTTTCTCAACACCTCTTCCCTCATCCACACACTTATGAATACTCCAACCATTTTCTTGCTGGCCACCAGTGTGTACTTATCATTGTTGTTGCCACCTTTGCTGTTTGGATTCTCCACATACTGGTAATTATTGTCATCACATGATGAAGAATTCAGCATTGGTGTCATGCAAGGGCATCCAAACTTGGCATTCAGTGTTTTTCCTATTAACTGGTTCCAGCTTGTTGCCACAGCTGGATCCTCTGCTCCTATCACAGTTAAGGTCTTCAAAGGTACAATCTCTTGAAACCTAAACAAGATTCAAAAGCTTTATCATGGAAAGTTTTATTCAAATACAATATCGAGGATTTTATCTAAATTAATTAGGAGAATTTGTGAACTCCCTACCCTCCAATTAACTAAAAATTAACAAAATCAGAAGAGGGAATTGCTGTTTTAAGAAAATGATTCCAATTAGTAATTATATACATACCCAAGAACATATATATCTGCAGCATTCTTGAGATTCAACCACTCATCCAAGTCAACAGCCAAACTCCCTACAGGAGATCTTCCAGCAACATTCCAAGTACCAACAAATATCCTGAAATATGCACAGAACTATATACATGTCATACAAATAAATACCATAGGCTAAAAACATTACAATAACATCTTAATCAAATGGGAAGAACTACGCACACACATATATATCACAGTTGATAAAAAAAAGTAGTTAAAAGGAGAGGCACGCCCTATATTACCTGGCAGAGTTGCCAGTAGAGACTTACTCAGAAGAAGATTATTGCACACATATATATTGTAATTAACTAATTTACCTTAGTTTATTTGTTGAAATGCATGGATCTAATTCCAATGACCGCAGAGAAAGATTGCCTTCATAGTCATCACTCTCATCTTCTACTCCATCTGAAATGCATGGTGCATGCATCCCCAAGATTAATTCATGTCTTTGAAAGCAGAAAAAGAGCATAGATACACATAAGGAACATATATATTGTACATAATTAATAATGAACCTTGTATTTCGTTCAAACTGAATGATGATGGCCTATCTTCCTTTTGCTTGCTATTGAACCAATTGCGTAGCATTTGATATCTTCTTGACTTCTGATTTTCCACCTCCATGACAAGAAAGGAGGGTACCCTCTGAGAAATTTTTTTTACATACAATTCAATTATAAGACAAGTTTAGATGATATTGTTGTAAAGGTTTATTGTGGTAATCGCCCTTTACCAACAAGAGGAAGTGATAAAGAGGGGTTGCTTAAGAAGGGGTTAGCTAGAGTTTGAGCGTTAAATACAAGAAAGGGAAATAAGGCATGTAAGTATTTTTATTATTTTTTTCAAGTCAAAAGACAAGAAATCAAGTGGGTAAGAAGTCTCGTTTTCCAACACTTGAAGGCGAGAGTAAAGGTGCAATAAATGATCTGCATCCAAAGGGAACGAGAAATTAGATATAGGCCTCACAAGGTTCCATCATTTGTTTGATTATTAGAGCCCGTTAGGTGGTGCTGGTCACGTATGTCTCATGGATATCTACGTGACATAGCTGTTGTTTCGTTATTATTGCATGTTAAGTCAAATAATTTTGTATACCCTAATGCTCCTCCTTCTGTTTGGATTGGACCATTGTTCATCGAATGAAGACTACTAATATTATTGTACTTAAATAGAGTCCCTTGCTTTTGCATTGTGAAGGATCTAGTATATGGTTACAGGGCTACTGTCCAAGTTGTTTTGGTTATGTTTCACAAATATTGTCTTTGATCGCATTTATATAAATATAATATGTTGTGCCTTGTATTTAATGTAATTACAAGGTTTTCAAATTTTCAAGTCCCTGCCCACCCACATCTATATGTTGAAAGATTTTTATAGAAAAATTGTTCTCGTGGCAGGCTTTTTGTGTTTCTAAATCAAATGAAACAAAAATTATTCTTTAGATAATTATTTTATACAAATGTCTTATGTGCTAGTTCAAGAATAGTAGTGATTCTTGGTGAGTGTTGAAGACTTGTAATCCCTTAGGAGGGTCTCCTAATATTGCCAATGGTGGAAGACTCACTGATAAAATAAAATTAGATGCTTAAGTTAATATTAAGGAGTTTAGAGGTGAGAGATTGAGAGAACGCATACCTTGTACTGAGTGATTCAAGGTATTTGTGATGTTTTTGGCTTTATTATTAGAGATAAGTTAATGATATAATAAAGGGGTTATCTGATAATAATCATGATATCAAGATCCTAGAGGAAGACTCTAATGGTTAATAATGAGATGCGTCCTTATTATTGGCCAAGGAATCCATATGATAAATGGAGTAACAAATGGACCTCTATAAACTTAGGCCTAGGTTCGAAATAAAATGAGTATTTCATAAATTATTTAGGTCAAAATATATATATAATGTACATCAAAATTAAGAAAATTTACATTAATTTAAGATCATTTTCGCTCCAAAGGTAATATTAAATGTATATGACCACTTAATCATATATTTTTAGTTGTTTAAATCCTATAAAATTTGGATTAACATTAATTTAAGTGTAATTCAACTCCATGGGTTGAAATTATTTTGACCTTTTTTACAGAATTTTTACAATTATTTGTAAAAAAAAATTATAACTACCGTAATTGACCTTTGATTTTCTGATAAATTTTGGGATTCACTTGTTAAATTAAGTAAAATATGCCAACTTTTTTTGTGGTTTTTAACTTATTTCAATTAATATATTAACATCTTGTGTGTATTATTTATACATGATCTAATGTGTCTGTATGCAATGAATAAAACCATCGTTTTCCCGAAATAGCTAGCTTATCATAGAGTTTGACTTTGGGGCTGTGGTTTAATTTCAGAGTTAATTGGTACGGTGTCTTTAGATATTATCTCATTCAGAATTATTATTAAAATATATACTTTGTTAAGATTTGAGAAGTGCTATATTTCGTACGGATAAGGAACTTCTAATGGTGGTTAGTTCAAGTTGAACTTGAACAAGGCCAATAGTAATGTTGTTGGGAAGTCACAACTCAAAGTAGTTTAGGACTTTCTGTATAACCTTTTTTGAATAAATAAATAAAAACTTAGACTAAAAGCACCATTTTCCTAACTTTTATATTATAAATTTAAGTACTTATTCGTGAATGTCAAGACATCTTTATTGCGTTCTCTTTTTTAATGTTTAGTTTTTATATTTTCTAAAAATATTTAAAACATTAGTTATTTTGAAATTTTTCTTTCTTGTTAATTTTTAATATTGAAATTTTAAATTCTTAAAACTCAAATTCAACTTTTTTTTTTATGGTAATTTAGTTTGTTTTTCACTTAGGTTGGAAAAAAAGAGAGGCCTATAACACAAATATATTTAAGTGATATTATATTTCAAAAAACAAAAACTCAATGATCATTACATTGATCAAATTTGTACAAATGTATGTTAGTCTAGATTTAAAAGAATTTGACTTTCTTAAACAATATGTAGAATTTGAGTTTTATAAACAAAATAAAATAATAAATACAGTAAGAACTTTATCCTTTTAAATAGTTCATTCAAGTCAAATAAATCAGATATAAAAAAGACTTTCTAATATTCCCAGCGATGATTAAAAGTGAAAAATGACAGGTTTTTTCGTGAAGTTTTACGAATTTGAAGCTGTCTGATGGATGAGTTTCATGCTTTTTATTTTCAAAGGAACATATATACAGCTGTAATGCATAGTAATCAGAAAAGGAAAGTTTATATACTTTTTTTTAAAAATTAATAAACATGTATTATTGATGTAAAAAAAATTACTTTATCAATATATAAAAATTATTATTAAAATAATTATTACAAAATTAATAAATTTATTATACATACATTAGATAATATATATATTATTTAATTTTTGAAAATCCAAAAATATATTATCAAACAGATAAATCAATTAGTATGATCAACAATTTTTAATTCTAATCTTACATATATATATATTTACATTAAGTATTTAAAAAAAAAAATATCACTCATTCATCCTAGCAGTTTGAGTATGTGATCTATAAAAAATTCTGAAAGTGTAGGTATTTGGAGAAGTTCAATGTTCAAAATCCATCCTGAATTAATCCCTCCCTCACATCTTGTCCGTATTTGAACCTTAACACCCCACCGTTCATCCATTATTTGAAAATTCCCTCTTAGCATATCCAACACCAATCTTCTATGTATAGTCATACATCGCCATCATCATGTCACTTAAACACACATTCAGCAATACCATCCTTTTTAGAAAATCTTAGGTATTCTCCAAGACAAGTAATAATATGTTCAAAATATAAATTCAAAATCACCAACTAAACTAAAAAAATCATATGATAGCTAACCCATGTGTTGGATTATAAGTAACACAATTTTGATTCATAAAAAATTAAAATCAATCATATTAATTCTCTAGAGGATAAAATTTATTATCTTTAAAAGATGAAACACTTAATTAATTTATTTTTTTAATATTCTTTTAGTTTTTAAAAGAATTAAATTGACAATATCATTTTTCTTTTCAAAATAAATAAAAATATATCTTTTAAAAATATCAATATCAAATATTTTATGAACTAAAATGATATTTTTCTAGCTTAAATAATATTTTAGTTCCTAAAAATAGAGAGTTTTTTTATTTTAATTCTTTAAATATATTTTTTTTAGTTTTTATTTTTAAGAAATATTATTAAATAATGATGTAATAATAATATCGATAATTCATTGACCTATATATCATTAAAAAGTCTGACAAGATAATCACATATAATTTTTTTATCAAATTATGTTTTAAATTTCTTATTAACTAATTTAACATCATTAAATGTTTTGAATAAATAAAAATTTAAAAATATAATTTATTAAAGAAAAAATTATGTGTGATTATCATGAAGATACTATATTGTCAAAATTATTATTATGTTGTCAATTAATATTATTATTTAAAAATATAAATTAAAGTTAGAATTTTTAAATCTTTACAAAAGTAAGATAAATTTTTTTTTAAAAGACTATAATAAAAACATCTTTTATTTTTTTTCTGGAAAGCAATCCTCTCCTTATCCTCACACCTTTTTTCCCTGGCCCAAGGCCCATTTCATGAACTGAGCTTTCTTATTTATTTACCTTTCCCAATAAATATATATTCAGGTTTTGTATTTTTGTAGTGTGGATTTTGTGTTGTGGGCTCATTAGGAAAGTGACCCTACTATCAAAGATTCAAAGGCTGTTATTTATTAGTTGCTTGTTTTCTTCTGTGTATAATTTGTGGCAAATGCCAAATCTGAATATGCCTAATTATTGCTTTCTTTTTTCCTTTTTATGGTTTATACAACCGTGTTCCCTTCCCTTTGATTAATATGTCTTTCATTTTCAGAAGAGACTACAAACTTCTAGCATGTGACTCTACTATTACTCTACGTTGTACACCTACATTTTCCTTTACTTTTGATAGTAATTTCCAATTTATCACATCAATGGTTCAGTTCCCCAATTTCCTTTCTAATCATGTATATCTTCTACATGCAGACAGAAACGTATCCTTAGATATATATTGTGTCTGCACAATAACAAGATGGCTTTATTTGTTTAGAGTTATTAATTATTGACTCATCTATTAGGAACAAAATAAAATACGGAATATTCTTTCTGCATGAGGTATCTCCTTTCTCATATGACATATATAATTCATATATTCCTCTCTTGTTCCATATCTAATCATGTTTAAGTTTAATACACACATTAAAAAAATAATTAATTAATTGACATACATTTCAATTAAAATATCCTTATTCAATCATCTGCTCCTACTAAAAATCATAAATTACATTTCTCCCAAATATGAATTTCCAACCAAATCATAAATTGCAAACAAGAGTATAATTAAAAAAAATAGTTAGGTTTCTAAAAGATTAATAAATTTGAAGCAAAATCAAAAAACTAAAACATCAATAAAGAAATTAAGTCTTGGGTCAACAATATTTTTTTTTTAAATCACAACTATCTTTTATAGGAAACAATCATGTTTGAATTGGTCAGGACCATTATGAACAACAAAATTTACTCTTTAAATATTTAACACAATTATATATAGAGAGTATTCAAATTAAAATTTCTAGTTAAGCTGAAACAACGTACATCAAAATCAGTAGTTATTGATGATAGTAAAAATGAATTATAATTTTAGATAAATTTTAGTTACAATATAAATATGTAATTTGACTTTTAAAGTTATTATTACACTGAGGAGACGGAGCTTTACCTAACCACCAATCCTATTCAAGGATTAATCTCACATTTTGGCTTATGAGAATTTCCTATTAAAGAAAAAATTATAAAATAATAATTCGGAACTCTAGAAAAATATTTGTTGATTTCTTGATGATTTCAACTTTCAAATGATGCCTAAACCACAAAACATTGATGGTTCCTTGAGCATGAGTTGTTAAGTCCAACCCGGCCATAGCTAACATCATCCCAAATCAAATGAATCATCGTTTCTACAGTTCTCAGTTGAATAGAAAGCATCATTACCATTTATTGGTGTTCTTATTTTAGTAGAAAACATAAATGATCATTTATTGAGGTTCACAATTAAGTGGAGAGCACAATTATCATTTATTAAGCTTCGCAGTTAAGTTTCAGTGTTGAAACATTTTTCAAAAAAAGAAAATGTTTCTGTGTTGAATGGATTTTTTCAGGTTTGATTGAAAATTAGGGGATATAATTTAGTAACCAGGTTGACCCATCTAGTCTCTCATTTCTTTTTTATAAGGGTACGTAATGTTATGTATGCATGGAAGCAAAATTCTATATAATTCAAATTTTAAACTGTTTGAATGATAAATATTTATAAATATTCTTACCTCTTGGATTTAAGAAACATTATAATGCTTTCTTTTTTATTTGAAACTATTATTTTAAACAAACAGGATATTTTATATAAAATTTGCTTGTCAGTGTCATAAGATACTGACGAAGGAATCAGAGTAAAAGTTTTAATATTAACATTAAAATTTTAGAAAAAAAAAATATTTAATGCTTGTTTATAAAAAAAAGAATATAATGGGAATTATCAAACATTGATATATTAGTCATTTTGTTATATTCCTTCTGCCGATATGTTGCAGCTCCTACAGGTGGATGACATGGAAATTTGTTTCCATAGAGATCGTAGTTTTATGTTAGTCATTTTGGTGTTTTTTTCCCTTTATCTCTTGTTAACAAAAAAAAAGAGCATTGATATATTAATGCCCTTGGAACAACAACCAAGTTATACAGTAATAAATAACTTCTAAATTTCGAAAGTTATTTAAGTTGGCTCATAATAATTTTGAAAGTTGTGTTTTTATTATCTGCAAAGCTATGTATATTTATATATAAAAAACAAAAGAGTATAAGAAATACTCATAACACAAAGTTGACTAATAGTAGTTACTAAGAATGATAAGGCAATTATTAGGGGAAAGATATTTAAAGATGAATAATTTCTATCTCAACATAATTATTTTCCATCATTGATTGACTTAGAGACGGAATTAAAAATAAATAGTTGTCCACCACTAAAAATAGCATCGCAAAATAAATAGAGAAATTTTTTTCAATCCATCTCTAACTATTTGTAGTCTTTAACTTCTGAAATTAAAAAAATAATAATAACAATTCCGTTTCTAATGAATTTTCTTCTTTCTTATTAGATGGATCAGTATTTTTAATCCTCAATTATAGTATTTCTCAAATTTTTCTCTGATTAGAGATGGGATATTGCTTCCGTTTCTAATTATAACATATATGTATTTTAACCTCTGTCTATTTTTCTTAGAATTTTTCAATGCACCAACCTAAACAAAAATTTATTTTATAAACAATTATGCAATATAAAAAAATGCAAATTTTAGGACAAAATGACATATTTTAGAATAAAAATGTGCATTTATCTACCAATTAATACAAAATTATTTTAACTTTATTAATAATTTTAAATTAAAATCCTAATATATAAGTGTCACTCATAATAACTCTAGTAAATTGGAACAACATTTTTTCTCATAAAAAAAATAATTGTTATCTGTATATCCAAAATATGTACTGTATTTAATTAATTCTAAATGCAAAGTGATCTAATTACAACATAATACAAATAATCTACTCACTGATCATTAATACAAAAGAAAAAGCAAACAAACTAAGAGCACCAAAAGCGCATAAGCACAATTAATTTCTATAGCCGCAAGTAATTGCATGTATATGGCCCAATTGTAACATAGGATATTCTGTGTTTCCATGGGCCACGGCTAGCATTTCCATCATTTTTTGTTCCTACGATTCCATTTAAGCAATGATCAATATTCGAAACATTTTAAGCACATCTATAGATTAAAATTGGTAAGTTGGAAATTCAATTATTAAGAATTTAAGTAAGTCAATATGTGGGTGCAGAAGTACAGAAGGAATAATCTAAGTATATCAATATAATTAGTTAGTAGGGTAAACAAAAATGTAGGGGAATGATAAGGGCAAGCTATAATAGGTTAATTCATTGGTAATAAATTCTACTTCCTCTTTATTCAAATTTAAGAGGAAAAAAAATCAACCTTTTTGGCTTAAAATATAAGCAAACTTCAACTAATTCGATCCTATTTAATGTTATTATTCTAAAAATATTTTTAAATTTAAATATGAACATCATCTCTAATAAATAAAATTTAAAATAATTTAAAAAATGTAGTTATTTTTTATGCAAAATAAAGAAAATTAACTTAACTTAACTAACATTCTTAACCAATATAAAATTAGATATTTTTGTTTATATTTTAAATCAGATGAAATATGAAACATTTAATTTTAAGAGGCAAAAAATGTTTAATTAGGAAAAAATAATAGGTTGATCCTAGTCCCATATTTTTTTATGTTGTCCAAAAGTGGGTTTGGAAGTTAAAAGAGGTTCTGATCAAAGTTGTAATTAGGCAATCCCAATTACATTATGAGATGTTTCCTTCTACTATAGAGACTGTGATCTTCACATAAAATCTATAATTTCTAGGTTTTGGTAGTGGTGAGAAAGAAGAATTTATTGGGTCAAAGATGAGGAATAAAAAAAAGGAGTAACTGCAAAACTAGGGTGGTGGAGACTAATTTAGAATCCAGACTCCTTTGTAGGCAAGACTTTGAAGGCAAGATAATTTCCCTTGAATCATTTGTTAGATGATAAAGGACACACCCATTTAGCTACACTTGGTGGAGGAGTATAAAAGCAGCAACATGGGTTCTACAAAATGTTTTTATTTGGATAGATTCCCCACCAAAATGGCCGTACACTATGGAGCCCCTAGAAGAATTTTTTTTAAAAAAAATGAGTTATTTTATAAGTTAAAATTAATTTATATACGTTAAAAATTATTTTTTTAAAAAAATTATATAAAAGTGATTATATAAATTAATTTATATATAGAAGAAAATGTTTGTCTCAATAATTTAATGTTTTTGCAACCTCTTTGTACTAATTGTACAAAGTTTCAAATTACTGGACAAACGGAGGCTACCGTGAGAACCAAAAAGGCAGAAACATTTTTCCAGATATGAAAATGAGGGTAAAAGAAAATTAAAAAAAAAAAGTGAGATAATCATTAATATTCTTATACAGATTTCAGACTTTTCAGTCTAGTACTCTACTGTCACAGAACACTTTTGCAAGCAAAGAGATTCATGTTATTTTATTTGGAAGGCACATTAAAATATTATTCAAGATTTCACCTAAATAAAATCTCTTGAACCAATGTATAGGGATTTGAGAGCAATGCATTTTTATTAGATAAAAGTAGTAACAAAAGTAGTTATAGAAGAAAAAGAAAAAAGATTGTGCTCAGGATCAAAGCACAGGTAGAGGTGAGAGCATATTGTTAATGTCTAATTGATTTAAAGTTTCTCGAGGTGGAATATAATGCTTTGTGATTTGGATAAACTAGTGTATTCTTTTGTCCGAAGGCTCTTCATTATGTAAAGATAAGGAGAGTCATTATATTATATGCAGCCTTATTCTTACACATGTAAAGAGGCTATGTCTGGATTTAAACTCATAATCAACTAGTCACCAAAACTTAACTTTGTCACTGTATCATGACTCGCACTATGCTTACTGATTTGGATAACTGATATAAAGTCTTAGATTCAAATCTTGTTACTATGTTGTAAAAAAATATATTGGCAAAATGCAGAGGAGGTGCACAACAAAATATCTGTTGTAAATGAACAGTTTTTAGCACTGATGAGACTATCAGTAATAACTTAAAAGGAATCAAGATAATTTGAACAGGAGGCCAGCAAATTGGATTGATCCAAACAATATAGCAGTAAATGACATCCTTAATCATTTAGAAGAAATAAAAATATTAATAATAATAATGAAACAAAATTTGTAGCTGTTAATAGAACATAAGCCTCAACAGCAAGACACTTCAATCTTGTGGAACCTGAAATTTTCTGCTTGTTTGACATCAGAGATCAAATGCTGCCTAAACATGGCAATGAAAGCTTCCACCCTCTCATTCAATTCCTCCTTGGACAGCACTGGAACCTGCTCCTCTTCATCCTCCTCCTCTTCATCATCCTCTTCTATTTCATTCTCAACATGAACATAAGGACTACTACTAGTACTAAAACATTGTTTTATGTAGCATTCTTTTCCTTCTTCAATTTCTTGAGGCCCCCCACTTGGCGCCTTCTTTTCTTTATTGTCACTTTTCACTTGTTCAACACTGCCTTCACTTTCTGAACAGTGATCCAAGTTGGCTGGCCTTATAGACATGAATAGAATGGCTAACAAAATGACATTGAGGATGAGGAACACCCAAGCACGCCATTGTTCAACTAGAAAGTGTTTTAGACACACCATTAGAAGAAATGTACCTGCTGTGAACACTATAGTGTGTATGCTATCCTCCTTGTGCTCTTCCTCCTTGGTTTCCCTCTCACACTCCCTTCTCTTCATCTCCATATTGGACCTTCTTGTTGTTGTTGGTTGGTTTGAGTTGAGTTAGTTAGAGTTAGACCTTGCTATAAATCACTTGGAGAAAGTGGCTCTTGTGCTAGTAGGAATGATATTCTTGTAGGTGATGTGGGGGACTGCATAACCACAATGAAGGGTAAAGTTGTATTTGTGATGATGGAAGGATATCACAGTAAGATGTGAATGGTGTAAGGTGCTAAGGAGACAAGCAAACACATACGTACAAGGACTGCTACTTTGCCACTATGCTAAGGTCCTTGTGTGGATGATATCCTGATCCATCTTAGGAATTTAGCTTTGTAAGTTAGTGTGTGTCTCGGATTGGCGTGCACACCAAATCATGTATATAGCCACTACCCTTAAAAGAGTGATAGGCTCGTGACACTGCCACAGTGGTGTGCTACGCCAACTCCTTATTCAAAATTGAACGGCTTATGGTCCCTCTCCTTTCTCAATTCTGATTTTGTCCCTTCATTTTATTTATCTTATATTTTCAATTTGATTTCTTTGTTATTTTAATTGTCAATTTTAGTCTCCATGTTAACATCTAATATGGAGATTATCATGTTAACACATTTATACTAATGTGAGATTCTGCTATGCAACTATGTAAGCATTTCTATAAATATTGGATGTTAAATTAACAGATGGATGAAGATTACATAATTAAAATAGTAAGGATCAAATTTGCAGAAAAAAAAAAGTAGAGGGACAAAATCCGTGAAAAATGATAAAGTAATGAATTTAAAAATACAGTTAACTGAAATTTGAAAATATGTTCATTTCTACTTCAAGTTTCTGTTAGTTGTGCTTATTTTTGAAACAAAATTAGTGGGGTAAAATGGGCACAATGATGGGGAAGTAACGCTAGAAAAAGCACATAGAGAAGTGGGAGTTGGAATCTCTCTCCCTACCCAAAATTGAATGACATGCTGCAAGCCTTTTGGGAGAATAGGAGATTAAAGAGCACTAGAGTTACTCGTTGAAAGACAAAAAGGATGGAAAACGTGATAGACCAAAAGCACGCTTGATATGCACATGTAACACAGAGTGTCCCCACTTGTCCAATGATGTAAGCACTTAACCTTATATGTTTCTTCCTTTTTTGCTGGTCCTGCCAGAAGTGGCCAACCATAGTACACAGATTCTTTGTAGGTCAACAAGTTCTCCTATGTACAAGATCATGTAGGATTTAGTAACCCTTGCATGGATCACCTGGGCTCTTGCCTATGGGCCCCTGCTAGTGGGCTTTGGATTCTGTGATCAAGTGGTGTGAGTGGGAAGAATTCATTTGCTGTTTATGTTGTCATGGATTCATGGTGTTTAAGTGTCATCCATGGATCCCAATATGGCCATGCATTACTTTGGTGAAAGTAACACTACTTTTTAGAGATTTAGAAGTTAATTTAATCTATTGTTGATTAAATAAACCGCTGTCTTAAACGGTTCGCGTGGACTTGAACCAAGTGATGCCTAGCTAGCTCATTTAAATGTTTATGTAGTTTAACTCATTTAACCTTCAGATTAAACGAGTTTGCATATCAACCCATTTGACCTGGATAAATATTTTTTAACAATATATATGTAGTTACTTTTTCAGGGTTTTTTCAAAGGAAAAAAAATCATTTTTTAAATATTTTTATTTAGGTCTGAGGAGGATTAATCTGTGAATCCATGATGGTATGGGAATGGATGTTGACCACCTATTTTATAGGTCTATTTACTTCACAGACAAAGTTGATCCAATCCATTTTTTTGGAGTAATGTAGACCAAACTAACCCATATATCCTTCAAACCTATATAAGTTTATTTGTTTAATTATGGATTTAAGAAGATAGGTCTAGACAAGGCAAAACCAGCCTGCATTTCCAGTTATTCAATTGGTGTGAAATTGTTTAACACTTTGACATATTAATATATTAGTAAAATAATTTAATTAAACTTTTTTTTTTATGGTGTAAATAACAGTTGGAGAATAAAATAAGCCAATTTCATATTCACATCTGACCAAAATTATAATCATGTTATGAAAACTAATCAATTGTGAATTACCGAGTAATATACCCTTTTTGACAATTGTATATCGTAGAAAGAATCGGGTAAGTCTAGTAGAACTTGGTCAAAAAGCAATACTTTCGTACTAATTCCGATACTTTTTTCATTATTTAATTAACTAATTCGTTAAAGTTAAAAAATTTAATTAATTTAATTAAAAATATTAAATTTATCTTAAATTAATATTTTTAAAAATAATAACTTAAACAAAAACTAATAAATAT
>JAMLFT010007678.1:0-14553 GCA_026544285.1 Pachyrhizus erosus | reverse complement strand
ATATATAAGAAATGGATTTCCTAATATTATAGGAGATATTACATCAAATAATAACCATAATAATTAAAAATATATAATTAAAAAATTCTCAATCTTTGGACGTTGATTATAAGAATCTACAATTACTTTTTAACTGCAAAACATCTTGATCTATATATATGTGTGTGTTTATATAGAGAAATCAAATTACTCATGGAATAACTCTAAAAAAGTAATTACTTCATTTTTATCATTCATTTTTTTAAAATATAATGATTAAAATTAATTACAGCCATTAGATTTTAAGAAAATTAATGGTGAAGATAGTAAGAGTCATTTGATTTTTCCTCATATATATATATATATAATTTGTGAAAATTTCTAACTTGGTATTAGAAAAGAACATATGAAATTTTGTGTTATTATTTTTGCAAAAGTAGAAAATAAATATAGAATTTAATAGGCATAAATTATAAGCGTAAAAGTTCTAACCATATTAATCAAAAAAATCATTTTTATAACATTACTCATTTGTAATTAGATAAGATTGTAAAAACTCTTTAGAGTATCAATGCATATATTATTTATTTATATAGAAAACACAGCAGTAATAATTTCATTTTGTTTGCCAAAGCAGGATTACCAATTACAAAAAGGACGTTTCAAATATCACCTAATATGCCTGCTATGGACATAGGAGTCATTTCGTGGTCAAATTTCTTTGACTGAGCAAAACAGAAGAAAATCTTCAAATATTTGGTGCACTGTATACAAAAATCAAATCTGTCTGAGTATTGCATTTGCAACACCACTTATGAACTTGAACCTGGGGCATTATCTTGTGTTCCAAAGCTCCTACCAGCTGGACCATTGTTGAGAAGTTATGACAATGCAAATGCAACCGCAAGATCGTTGGGGCAGTTTTGGGAAGATCTTTCCTGCTTAAATTGGCTAAATCAACAACCTCATCGTTCTGTCGTGTATGTTGCCTTTGGTAGTTTCCCTCATTTGGACCAAAACCAATTTAATGAACTAGCAGTTGGACTGGACCCCACCAATAGACCTTTTGCTTTGGGTTGTGCGTCAAGACAATAAGACGGAAAACCCCAACGAATTCTTGGGGAATAAAGGTAAGATTGTTGGTTGGACTCCTCAACTGAAGGTGCTAAGCCACCCTGCCATAGCCTGTTTTGTTAGCCAATGTTGTTGGAATTCTACCGTTGAAAGTTTGTCTCATGGGGTGCCCTTTTTATGCTGGCCATATTTTGCTGACCTATTTTTTAACAATAGTTACATTTGTGATGAATTAAAGGCCGGACTGAGATTGAACTTGGATAGAAATGGAGTTGTGCCACGGTGGGAGCTTAAGACGAAATTGGACCAATTGATACGTGATGAACAAATAAAAACAAGCAGTCAAGAACTGAAAGAGACGCTCATGGACAACATTGCAGACGGCGGTGAATCTTCAAAGAATATTAGTAGATTTTTTAACTGGCTGAAATCTTGAAAGTCTAGCTGTAGTCTTTGGTCGTAACCCCATATAGTGTTCTTGAAGATGGAAGCGTTTCTTTTTAATGATTAAGTCGATCTTGGTTATGCTGTTATCTATTATGAAATATAGATTTCTTTGATCTATTATATGACAATTATGTACGTAGTTTAAACTTAAAAGTGATGCTTCCCTGTTTTGGTAAGTGATGCTGTCTTTTTAATTATGCAAAGCTAAGAAATTCATGATGTGGATTTTTTAAGCACGTGACATTATCTTTTGTAAAAGGTTTCGTGAGATGACAATTTAAATTTAGTTGCCTAGAGTAAGGAAAGGGGTTTAATTTCTATAAGAATTCCATTAAGTGGCGATACGAACTTCATTTGTCCATAATAATAATCAGCTGTAAGACTACTCAGCGATTAATGTAATTTGAGTATTTCATGAACTCGAGCAAGAGCTGAACCAGTCAGGCGAAAGCAAAACCTCCAACGAAGACGCCACAGCTCTCTGCTTTATGATGGAGTACCGTCAAGTATTTTAACATTATGAAAAACCAAAACGGGGTTTAACAGACAGTGCGCTTATGCAAGAAATAACCTAAATGAGGAACAAACTGTAGCGCACAAATAAATAAAATCTTTGAAGATTTGTCATGCAGAATGAGGTCCAATATATGAATAATTTCTAGTGTTTAATCAATAGCCGTAGGCAACAGAAAAAAGACTTTGTTCACAACACCTGATAAAACACTTGACAGTTGGGCCTAGACAAAATTGGCAGAAAACTTGACCCGTTGCCTACATATATGAAATATTTGCCCCTATCCCACCATCTCAAAAAAAAAAAAAAAAAAAAAAACTGATATGATTGAAGTTGACCTCATTGTACAGGGATTTCTGAAGAAATGCAAAGTTTCGAGTCTGCTCCACCACTGATAACACTGTCACCTTTCCACCAATCAGCAGACAATACCTGAGTTAAACAAATAACAATTCTATTAATGATAATTTTGGCTCTTCCTGAGCAAAAAAACATGATGTTACCAGTTATCTAGATGTAATTTATTTTATGCTAAAACATGGAAAGAAAGTCTTATACCTTGTCACTGTGCGATTCGATGACTGAAAGAGGCCACTGCAATATTAACGGAGAAAATTATCAGGAAAAAGGCCCAATGATGGATATATAATCATGTGAGGAGTAAAAGTTTCTGGATAGAAGAAGGATATATTACCGCAGTTCTCAGATCCCACAACATAACTTTCCCATCATAGGATGCAGAAAGTAAATGAAACCAAGACTGATCATGCCATTTGCAAGCTGAAACCCAAGACGTATGAGAAGCAAACTGAAAAACAGGAGCAGAAGTGCCTGCAGAGAGAAAAAATTTTTTACAAGATACCATCATGCATGTGATTGACTATGGAGGTGAGAGAAAATGATAATTAGCTTTGTTTTTTAACAGACCTGGTTTACGAGGATCCCAAATCCTTATGACAGGATCAGAACCACCAGCAGCTAGCAGAGCAGAACCTTCCCCACCAATATCAAGGCAGTTGAGAACCTTCCCACAGAACTGTACATGAAAGACAATCTAATCTAAACTTTTGATTTTTTTTAATTGTGTTGCTCTTCTACTTCTGATTGCCAAACAAATTCATTTTCAACAATAATTTTGTATAGAAAATAATTTAAAACAATAAATGAACAAAATAGATAACCAGGAAACATCCATCCATCATATTGATCATTATGAATCAATCTCATGTCCATGACAGGGTTCCAGTTCCTCCAGCACGTTAAGCATTTTAAATTATTTTAGATTAAAAAGCATTACATTTGATTCAACATACTTATCCTAAATTAAGTACAAACATGGGGAAACGCCAAGATTGCTTCAAACAAGACAACTTTGGACTACTTGAACCGTGTAAAAACATCATAATGAGGAAAAATATTGAACAAGTAGCATGCACTAAATGTAACCCCTTATCAATAAGGTGTATGTCAGGCAGGCGACATAAAAGGAACTAGGATTAGTTAGGGATTTGAGTTGGAATTTATGCTTGAATTTAACAAAATGAAGAGATAAGGGAATTTTGTTAATTTGTTAGGATAAAAATAACATATGTTAGATATTTGAATTTAATAAAAGGAAGATATAGGATATTACTGTTAAGATAGAGATAAGGGATTTTAGATAGGAAAATCTTGTTATTCTTTTAGAAGAGATATTAGGGATGAATAAATAGGGATTTAGAGAATCGTAAAAGGGGGAGAAAAACCAATGTGAGAGTGGAGAGAGTTCAGGTCTCTCGAATACCTGAGACTTATTTATTGTTTCAGTTTTGATTATTTCCAATTCAATTAAAGATTCCTATTGTCTCTTCAACAATTCTGTTTTGGTTTTATCAAAATCTTATTTAGAGAAACAAATAAGTTCAATGCAACGAACAAGAGATTTAGAAAAGACAGAGCTTTAACATTTATAGCAAGAACAAGACAGGAAACTTGATAAGTATGCCCTAATCGAGTTCCAATGTAGCTGCCCAACTACACAAATAGTTAATCAGTGACAGAGCATTAGAGGGTAAGATGTCACATAGCTTGATCTAAAGACAAAAATTAACACTTCAAATGAATACTGTAATTTTAAACAAAATGGGGCAAGAAGAAAGAGAGCATCAACTTTCAACTTACTATATCTGTCAAGTTTTTTCCTGTCTCGACATCCCATTTCCTTATAGAATGATCCCATGATGCAGAATAAATTGACTCCCGTTGTGGCCAGACCACAGAAGACACACATTGAGTATGGCCCACAAGGGTAGTAAAAGCCTCTCCCTACAATACAACAGAGTAATATTGAAGAAAAATTATTTGTCAATGAAAACTAAAGATACACCAAAAAGGAAAGAAACACCAATTAAAAGGAAAAAATAGTAACAAAATCCACAAGGTTCGTTTAACAATTTTACTGGTCTACAATAATATTGAAAGAATTTTGAACTTGTCTAAGAATTAGAAGGTCAAATTTCTTCTAGAATAGTTTCAAAAACATCTTCCTGTATGACCTCTGGCACCAGCATAAACAGTAAACTTGATACTTCACATGCAACCAGTAGACAAAAAATACATTAAGTCAGCAACATACTTAACTTTCTATTATTCCACGCATCAATTACAAAATGTCAGATAAAGAAGAGTAAAATGCCATCTCTGATCATCTCTTGGAAGTTAAAACAAACTTCTAAATATAAAAAGTTTGGAAGAAATATATGTGACTGCATAAATTCCAATTTCAACAGCACAAGATAAAAAATAAGGTGTAAGGAACATCTACAAACCTCTAGTTGGGACTCCGCAACTTGATCTCCAACTTTTCTCCTTTTAGACACTAGGTCATCTTCCGCATTAAAGTCATTAGTTTGCCATAGATTAATGGTGCAATCCCAAGAAGCCGAACAAACCTATGTATGAGATACAACAGAAGAAGACTAATGCTATACACCACTATTACTCTACTCATAAATCGTAGAGAAAAAAAAAATGGAGAAGTTAAAAATAGAAAAGCAAATACAAACCATCTCTCCAGAAGTCTGAGCTGCAACACTCTGTACAGAAGACTTGTGACCGCGCAAGATTTTGTAAGCCCTAACCCTCATAGGGTGGTTTGTAGGCTCCTCTATGTTGAGCTTTAACACAAATGGGAAAACATAACATAGTAAGCATAAGCATGGTATAAGGAACTGTAGCTCAGCAGCTTCTTTTAGTTACCTTCCAAAGCCTCAATGTCCGGTCTTTCGAAGCAGTGGCTACTGTAACGGTTTCCTCACCTGATTGCAAAACAAATCTATATATCTCGGAACAATTCAATAAAAATAGTATGCATCTATATTATGGAATGATATGACATGAATTACACAAAGAAATGAGCACAAATGTTTGCAACAAGCTTTTCTCCAATCTGCACTAAACCCAAAATATGATCCCTGATGCAATGTCAAAATAGTGCTTCAATGCATAGAATCATTCAATCCAATGTGTTTTGGCCTCCCAAGCATTCCATGCCCCCACCAAAATGCATTCCTGGTAGAGTATTTTTCTCATATATGCCGTTTTATATGCACATATGCACAAAATTATTTTTGCATTTTTGAGTCCTATAATTTGTGTTATGATCCTAACCACCACCACCTCCCCCTCCCTCCTTTCTTTCCAATACTGACACTCAATTTTGACAACCTTGCTCTGATGCACATATAAGCATAGTCACAATAAGAGACAGCACATATTTATCCTGTGATAAAATGAGTGTTTTTAAGGAAATTAAAGCATTTAAATACTGAATAATGTCAAATAAAGCACAATCAACCCATCTTAATTTAATAGAATGACTTTGAACTTGATAGCTAAGGCAAAATAGCCATAAGCTTTCTTATACTGTTAGATTCATACAAACTTTTATCATTTTCTCATCAGAAACAAATTAAATATCACCAAAAAAATTGACAACTGGCAATCAGAAAAGTAAACAAACAAACAAAATTGGCAGTATGTAGGAGCATATACTTGTCTTTGTACCTTTTGGATTGATGATACTAACAGAAGTGATCGCATCACTATGTCCCTCCAATATATGGGTACATAATCCAGCACCTTTCCATACCCTAGAATATAATTTAATCATATCATGGTGGAAGCTCATTAAATGGAGAAAGTAATCAAATGACAATATTAATCAATAATACAATATGCCAATAATTCTATAAAAAGAAAACTGTGTGAGATTAGTACCTTCCTAAACTATCATAACATCCTGTCAAAAAGACCCTGCAGAAATAGTAACAATCAACTTTAAATTATTAGTGAAGGACATACAGGTAGAAAATCATTCAACTTACTGAAATAGAACCAAGATTATGATATTTTATCCAACAAAAATTACAGAATGTCATGTGTTAAACAAACCAAAAGGGTTTACAGTTACACTCATCCATCCAATGGCCAAAATTTTAATTGAAGAACCTATTCATGAAGAGGGTTAGGTTATGTCCTCTGACTACTGCCATCAACCATAAGGCAAAAATGAACCTTAAACAGTGAACATGCACTACCCCACATTATGAAAAGTTTAACACCAATTGACAATCACTCTTACCATCATCACCACATATGATAACCAAATTAAGGTAAGCCAATAAATACCAATCACACTAACTTAAATTCAACCTTCCAACCTCAGTAAAATATTTCACAAACAATGGTTAAATAAAAGGAGTTTCTCACACAACTATTGGTATATTGCCAGTTGCTAGCATTAATAAACATTTCATAGAGAACAGAACACACAGACACAGACTAGGACGATTGTGGAAAAATTGAATTACTACAAGTCTTTGATATAATTTACATCAAAATATTACAAATTTGCAAGCTTACCAAGAAGAAGAACCATCAACAGCACTGACCCAGTCATCGTGTAAAGAAGGGTCTTCCTCCTTTCGTGGGGCAACAGCCCTTGTGTACTCAATTTCCAATACCCTTTCCTATAATTCATCATTCAAAACAGTTAGCTATGATCCTATTATATCATAGCAGAAGGTAACAAAGGTTTGTTTCCTATGCTAAAAATTAAAGATTAAAGAAATTGATAAGTTCTTATTTGTATACCCAATTTTAACCCCTAAAATTTAAACAATTTCCTTGCAAGAGAATAAATGGCATAAGGTTGCAAATTATTCAGTTTCCCATGATTAAAACGTCAATTTTTATTTAATTTGAGATTTGCGTTGAGTTCACAAGTAGAGAATGTTCATGATGAGCATCAGTTTTCTATGTTTTGTAGAAAAAAATGATTGAAATGTTGAATTATTGAATACACTCAAACCAATTATCTTAAAAGGTCAACTTAGTAATTGATCCAAGTCCATCTGAGTCACAGTTAATCAACACAGATCAACTGTCAGTTACTACTGTTACAGCCATACTGTACTGGCACAACCTGAACTATCCCAATTTTTAGCAACAAGTATGTGCATGTTTGGATTAAAGTTTGCAAACTTAAGTTTGCAAACTGAGTTTATAAAAGCAACTCAAGTCTTGCTTCTACAAAACTCAGTTTCCAGGCAAGATTTTCATTTGCAACCATGCGTTTGAGAGTAACTAAACATGTCATCAAAATGAGTTTATTCTCCAAAAGTACTTTTTCAACTAAAATCCAAACATACCCTATACTGCAGCCACAACTTCCTTCACAAGCACCCCACATTCCACCGATACCAAGCATAGCATTTATTTGTTTAACTGATATAAACACATGGATGCTATCAACACGAACCCTTAATAAAAAATACAAAACTAAAATGAATCATTGGAATCCAAGAGACATCAATACTCCTAGTTCCCAAGCTAAACCCTCATTCCATGAAAATTCATTCCAAACAACTCATTAAAAGAATTGCATTCTCTTACTACACATAAAATCAATTTGCAGTTTCACTTTATATCATACAGACACAATCATGCAACTATAGAGACAACGAGAACAGCGTTTGTAATCGTTTTAAAATGATTACCGCAGAGATTCCCTTAGCGAGAAGAAACTGCTCAAGCGACATCCGAACGAACTCGCCATCAATCAAAAAATCAAACGGTTCCGTCTGATAATCAGCGTCTGCAAACAACAACCGGTAACAGAATTAACCGAATTTCATCAATCATCTAAAATTAACGAAATTAAAAAAATTGAGAAATCGAAATTAATTACTGTTGGATTGAAGGAGTGCGTTGACGAGTGAGGAGAGGCCGAATCGAGCGAGGTCGGCAGGTATGGCAATGGCGGTTGTCGGAACTTTGAACGGCGCGCCTAACTTCGTCACGAACCGCACTTGGATCCTCTTCGCGCTTCCTTCACCACTCTCTTCCTTCATATTCATATTCGCTTCCTTTTACGCTGTTTCTTCTGCAAGGTGAAGGCGTAATCGAAGTGCGAGAAACGAAGACGCCAAGCGAAGAGGAAGAAGAAGAAGCTAGGGTTTAACGGTTCCCACTCTTAACGAGTTCAGTTGCCATGGGTTTTAGAATTTAGAGTGCTAAGGATACTACGCCGTTTTGGTACAATTTTTTCCAAGGCAAATTCTATGGTGTGTTTCAATTGGAAGGGTTTTGGTACGTAAATATTATATAAATGATATTATATAAGTAAATATTATATGAATAATTAGTTTTATATATAAAAGCATTTATGCAATAACAATAATTAAATTTAAATTTAAGAGGTTATATGCACCACTCAAACTCTTTTTTTTAGTAAGACACTAGTGGTCTAGTAATTAGTTTTATGTAATTTTGTTTAAATACTCTGTTATGTATAAAAGTTAATTTATTATGAAATATATATATTATAATATGAAAAATAAAAAAGAATATTCTAATCATTTACAGTTATAATCAATAGTTCTAATCATTTTAAAAATATTTAAAAAATAAAAATCATATTAAATAATATTGAACTCGTCAATTTAAAATAATATAAAAGTAAACATCTTTTTCTTTTAGTAGATTTCTCTTATGTAGTGTGTAATTAAAAAAAATATTATATATAAAAAAATGCTAAAAACATTTTCTCCAATATTTTATTTTTAATATTCTATGATTAGTTGTAATTTTTTATAAATTATTAAATTTTGTGAGTTCTATTTTTAAATTAAGAGAGATTCATTAAACAAAAAATAAACCATTAAAATTTATGACTTTCAATAAATTTAGTCAATCATAAAAAAAGTGAGTCTCGTCTCTTAATTATATTTTTTCATGCATAAGATTTAAACTAAAGACCTTATATAGATTTAAGTCTAATTTCACTCAAACCAACACATTGTTAATGTGTAATTCTAATTTAATTATATTATAAAATAAATAATGATAAAAATATTATAAAAAAAATGTTTTATCCTTTATATTTATAAATTATAATAGATATCATAAAGGAGAATGTTTCTTCTATTAGTTATTATTCAATGAGAGGGCTTTTATTAATTTTTAAAATGGGAGCATTGTTGTCATCACTCTTATATATTTGATTTTCTTAATTAATTATCTTATTCAATTTATATTTTTTCATCTTTATGTCTAAACTAGTTTTTTTAACTTATTCATTATACAAAATAAATATTTATTTTATACAATGAAAATTTATAATTTATAATAAGATAAAATAGGCTATGTATTGAGAGTATAAAATAGTTTTACACTCTCATCCAATTATAAAACTTCATGTATGATAAGTTTGTTGAATTTTTCAATAAATAATTTAAAAGCTCTCTCTAGTTTTGACAAATGAAGTTTAAACTTTCAAATAACCTTGTTGGGATAGGAATGGTTTTCCCTAGTTTTCATTTCTAATTATATTTATCCTAAGGATACCCTTAGCAATTCCAGGTTGTTTCATCTCAAACTTAAAGTTCAAATGAGGTTGTAGATCTTAGATTTTCACAAGCACATTAAAACACATAGTAAATGAGGTCAGCATATCCAAATTTCTTAGGAGGTACTATATTCTTGCTAACCTTATCTCTAGTTAATTGATAATTAGTTTCTATAGGTGGTTGATTGTTTGAACCTTCCTCAATTTTGGTGTGTTTTTATCTATCAAAGGTTTGTGGCTCTACCTCAAATTGAGTCTTCCATCTATGTTTCTAAATTTTTTATCTCCCTCATGTCTCTACACAACACATCCACTAAGGTTCACAAAAGTTACATTTTTATTGGTTATACACTTCTATTCAACAACTTTCAACCTCCAACTTGTACTCTTTCACACGACTTAAATATCCAATGAAAACACCTTATTGCAAAGGGGCTTCAAGTTTATCTTGTTTTGTATGTGTAAAAGCCATAGCCTAAAACAATCTTACATTAAAATAATCAATTAGTTTCCGTTCCATAACTCCATTATTATCTTGAAGTTAATGGTTAAAGATGGACATTTGTTTATCAAGTACACTTTAGTGGTAGTAGCTTATTCTTAGAAATTCTTAGACAATCCGACATTTATTAACATAAACTTTACATGTTACAAAATAGTTTTATTCATCCTCTAAGTCAATTATGTTGAAATGTATTTACCATCATTTTATGTCTTTTGATTCCATGTTTCCTACAAAACTCATTGAATTGCTCTCCAACAAACTTTAAGTCATTGTCAATCCTTAAAACTTTTAGTGTATTCCTTAATTGATTTTACATTTAAGTGTGTCATGCTTTCAATTTTTCCATGGTTTTAGCCTTGTTTTTCAAAACGAAAATTCATACTTTCTTAAAATAGTCATCCATCAAAGTATAAAAATATGATCCTCCTCTATGAGTTATCATTTTTGCTAAACCCCAAATATCTAAGTGAATAAAATCAAAAGGTTTACTCAAGATTTACATACAAGTCTTAAACTTGACTTTTTATGTTTTTTCCTAATTTGCAATGATTATAAATTAGAAAACTATAATTTTCCTATTTTATCTCCATTCAATAAACTTTGTTTAGGTAGTTTCAATAAGCCTCTTTTAGTAACATAACCTAACCTTAAGTGTCAAAGTTTTTTTTTATCATGCTATGTTAAACTAGCTATTGATGCTTAAGCAATAATAGTGAAACCATAAAAACATAAAGTCCATTTCTCTTGGTTCCTTTAGCTATTATTAAGTTTCCATAATAAAACTTTATCATACCATGTTCAATTTTAGTTGAATAACCTAAGGTATCAAACATATTTAAACACAAGATTTCTTTTGCATTCTAGAATATACATCACATATTATGGCTAAGTTTCCTAGCCATTCTACATTTTTAGCCTTATAGCACCCACACCTTGTACCTTACATAATTTGTTGTTATTGCTTCATGAACAATTAGTTATCCATTGATTTTGTCATATACAATAACTCTAGCTTTAGCCACATCATTGTAACAATATTCCCTTTTGCTACCTCTCTTAGTTCCATATCACCAAGGCATAGAACAATTGCTTTTCTTGCTTTTTCTAACTTATATGTCTTTTTCTTTTTAAGATAATGACTCAAAAATTTATTATTCACCCTTGAAGGCTTCCATAAACTAAAGTTGTTTGTTCCATAAAATCTTCTTAATATCATACTTGGTTAATGATAAATGTCTTAAATACTTATTTATTTAATATATTCAAGTAATTATCTCACCTTCTCCCTTATTTAGATCAATGTTTGACTAAGTTAGTTGTAATTTCATAAGTATTTAGTTTTTGAATTAGTTAATCCTTTTTATTGGATATATCTACAAAACCAAGTTGAAGCAAATATTTTTTAGCATAAAAAAATAAACTCAGGAAATTTCGCTTAAGCTAAAATTTCTTAGCTTAAGCGAAATTGTCTTTTTAAAGAAGTTGGAATCAAGAAATTTGGCTTAAGCGAAAATGACACAAATTGCTTAACTGTAGGATTAGCGTAAGCAAATTTCCATTAACAGACTACACATTTTGGATTGCATATAAAGGATCTAGTTTTCTATTTTGAAGGGGACTTCATTATACGACAAATACACCATTTAGTGAAGGAAAAACTTTCTCATTTTTCTTTTTTTCAATCTTCTTCCTTTATTGATATATTTTCAATGTTATCCATGAAAATGGGTAGCAAAATTTCTCCATTGTTGGAATTAGATGTATTAGAACCTTATTCTCACTTATATTTATTGAAATATATGTTTGCATTTTCTTTGTTCTTTAATATTAGCACTTTACTTCCATGCTTATTGCTTGTTATGGCTTGATCACCTGTAACTTTTTTTAAGATAAAATTGTCATTGGAAAATATATTTCTTTATCTTGAACTAAAGTAAAATGCTCAATGAATCTCATAACTAGGAATAATGTTTAGTTTGTTGGTTATCTTTGGGTCATAAAGTTTAAAACAAGTTTTTTTATTAAGCATACAACGGATTGGTAGTTAATGAATGAAGACTCTTTTTACATAAGGAATTGGGGTTTTGAATACCTTTATATGATTGATATTAAAATTGAAGTTCAAAGTGAATGTTGTGCATTTATGAACGAGAGTAGTGTTTGGTGAAATCTAATCCTTGTCATTTGAATTTCTTTGTTATTTTAAGTTTATTCTTATTTACAAAACCCAAAAATAGTTTAAAACTTCTTTCTTCGCTTTATTTCTTTATTGTAATCACAATATTGTTTTTATTTATCCATTTGTTCCATTCATTAAGTCTAGTTAGTAAAAATATGTGAAATTGTCAAGTATTGTGTGAGTCCCTTAAAAAAATAATACTATTACTTATCGAATATTATTAACGAATTGGTGCGCTTGTCAATGA
Organism: Pachyrhizus erosus; assembly: GCA_026544285.1. Taxonomy (NCBI): domain Eukaryota; kingdom Viridiplantae; phylum Streptophyta; class Magnoliopsida; order Fabales; family Fabaceae; genus Pachyrhizus; species Pachyrhizus erosus. Next base: position 1,720 of record JAMLFT010007678.1, on the reverse strand, counting down.
CTCAACAAGTTTTCTTAGTTATTCCTATGATTTAGCCCTTTAATTGCTCCTCACAAATAACACCATTTGTTGTGGATTAACAAAGTTTCTTGTTGTAGTGGCTTCAACTAACCAGATATAGCATATGACAAAAACTAAAGAAATAAACTCAAGCATAAGATCAAATTATAACAAGATGTTGTAAAGCAAATATATTCAATATGACTTGATTTGACAAACCTATTCTAAGCAATAAATATTATTAAGAGTCAAATACAAATAAAACAAACAAAGAGTAGAAAGATAATAACAACAAAATTTTACATTGTTTCGCCAATTAAAACTACATTCATGGGAGAAAGCTCTTTGCATTATGCTTTCAAGACCAATCAAGTTCACAATGATGCCTTCTTCCTCAGCTTATTACACTATCTCAAGACTAGCTTACGCCTTAACTTATCTTTTTTGCTTCTTTGATCTTAACACACCAGAATTTCACACTATCAAAATTTCCATACACTTATATCTCACTTTTTATGTTCCATTATGTCTATTTATAAAAACAATCTTACAACTTACAAAGGAACTCAATATGAGAGAATTACTTATAATAATTAATAACAACTAAATTTTCTAACACACTTCATAATAAGCTTAATAACAAATATAAAGATACAATCTCTATAATTATGATACAAACTCAAGACCTAAGATCATCCTAATTTATCAAAGAAATGGAAGCAAAGTGTAGGTGTAAGGCTAAAAAATGAAATAAAATGTGTTCTCTTAATCCTATAAAGAGATATTTGTTGAGGGCAAAGATTTAGCTTAAACTAGTAAGAGATATTAGGCTTCTCGAAAGCCTAATGTTGGTTTTCTTTTGTTTTTCACTATTACACCATTGTTTACATTGTTATTATTAGGTCCTCAATCACCTCAATCAAGCCTTCATCTAAATAATTCAACATTTTCATTTCACTTTTGTCTTTGACTTTATAGTCCCTATTAGTTGTACTGGAACTCTCGATCTCGAGAGCTTGTATGGTAACTACTTTTGAGGTAACACCTCATGAGAAAAAAATATTGATAGATTAATCATCATGAAACAAGATAGACTAATCAAAAGCACAAATTACAATTATACCATAAATCACCAAATTCCTAATCTAAGAATACAAAAGGGGAATTCCGTGACAATTCAAACATGGAAATTTGTATAGAACGCATCAAGGCTCGAGGAAAATTGCATTGCCATTATGCACAATCACATAACTCACGTTGTAACATCTTAAATAAATGAAAACTAAATAGAATAAAATAATTATGATATTATTAATTAAAATGAGGGAAATAACTTGTAATGAAAATAAATAATAGAAAATTAATAATTTGATGACAAATATAATTATTTTTAGAATGATTTTGGTATTATGTGTGTGTTAGAGCTTAAATTAAAGCATTTTAGAAAATTATTGTTGTTATTAAAATTATTAGAATAATGAAGATTTATTAATTAATTGTCAAGAAAATAAATAATGATCAAGAAAAATAATAATTATAGATAACCAATAGTATATAAAATTTATACAAGAGGATAAAAATATAGATAAAAGTAGAAAAAAAATAAAAGAATTTATATAAATCTTTTATATACATACATATGTGTGTGTATGTATATATTAAAATTAATTAAGATAAAATGAATTTATAAAATATATTGGTAATAGAAAAGATAAAGATC
>JAMLFT010007677.1:0-14554 GCA_026544285.1 Pachyrhizus erosus | reverse complement strand
AATGCATAAAATTTTAAAAATAAAACAAAATAATAGTACTATTACTTAAATTAAATTCAACAAAATCATCTCGCTATGTTATTCAAAACAAAAAGATATTTATTTTTTTACTAAAAATTTGTTAATTAATAAAAGATATTTTAAAGAACAATTAATGCAACAGATAATTGAAAAATAATTTTATAAGAAGGACCTCTTAACATGAAAAGTTGACACAATGCATAATACAACTAACACAAAATATACAAAAGTTCAGTTATTAGGTTGGAAATTTGGAGCAATTTAATTTGAAATGTGATCACACATCAAGCCTCTAACACAACAATTGTCATGTAATTCTCTCTTTCTCTCTCTCCCTCTCTTTCTTTCTCCCTCCCTCTCTCTTTCTCTTTCTCTCCCTTTCTCCTCTCTCTTCCCCTCTTCTTCTTCTTCCTTCTTCCTTTTGCTTTCCCTTTCTCCCTTTACTATTTCAACCCAATGCTTTATTTCTGTCCTAGTTGATCCCGATTCAACATTAAAAGTATATTGGTTTTTCCCCAATAATCGAATACTTTTGTTTGTAAATACTGCATATTTTATTTCATTCATAAATCTGTTTTCTTCCCTATGAGTTCTAGTCTCAATTAAAATACTAATTTTTACTGTTCATCACATAAGCAGAATAGTCTCACCCATAATATCATCAAGTATAAACAAAGAATAAAGTACCCTCATAACACAAAATCATAATGCTTAAAGCCAAATGCTAACAAAAACCATCTTGGTTATAGTTTCACTCATGTCCAAATCTCAGTTGTCACTTAGTTACCAATTAAGTGACAGACACAAAACAGAATAAGGGTCTCTTTGGATAAATTTTTATATAAACGCTTGTAGATTATAAATAGAAAAATAAAATAAAGAAGGTAAAATTAATTAAATTTTTCTCATAAAATTAACTTATACATAAATTATTTTTAATAGGATTTTTTTTTAATTATAAAATTTTATTCAAATTTTTTTTAACACCACGTGTTCTAGAAAACTTCTTCTAGCCAAAACTCATATTTAGAGAATTTTGCGTATAATTGACGCTCTTTCAAAATCTGCAACACAATCCTTAAATGCTTTGCATGTTCTTCATGGCTCTTTAAATAAATTAAGATATAATCTATGAATATTACTACGAATTGGTCTAGGTATTCATGGAAGATTCTATCAAATTATCTATCTTAAATATTAATTATTCATTAGCATTTTTTACAACTCATTATTTTATATTTAAAATACAACAAATAACACGGATGTAGAAAATATATATAAAAATGAAAAATAATAAAATTAATCAAAAGATTTTTTTTAACATCATTTGTTTATATCGGTATTTGAATAATTAATTAAAAATTTACATATCAAAAGACCATTCAATTACTTATTTTTAATTTTAATTGTTATTTTGTCCATCATTTATGATATAAAATTTGATGATATTAAAATAAGTACAAATACAATACTCTATTTTTAAATATGTGCAACAAACACACTTACTTCCTAGTTAGTCTCCCCTGACTCTTAATAAGAGATGTGTTGTGTTTCGTTGTCTGTTTTAATGATTTTGGAAGCTCAACTGGATTTAGGGGTCTAATAGGTTAGAAGTGTAACCAACTAATCCGAAACATAAAACAAGGAAAACAAGTGCAAAATTGACACATGACAAAGAGCCAAAGTCAACACAATAAATAGAACGAAAAATATTATAACAAGTCTTTCAGATTAAGAAATAAAACTAATTAAAATTCTCTTTCTTGTCTTGATATTTTGACTTCAAATTCTTTAAATATTGTTAAAATTACCACATTTAAAGTATTATCGATTTTTATATTTGAAAACTTATCATAATTTTGTCTTTAAAGAGTATATTGATGAATTAAAGAGAAAAAAATACTTATAAATTACAATTAACCTCAATTCTTAAACAATATATAAATTTCTCTAATTTTTTCAATTGAATAAGAATTTTTCTCTGAAACTTTTTTATTTTTATTATTATAAAAATTACATAAAAATATTTTCTTTAAAGGTTTTCTTTTAAAAAAATAATGCAAGTGGTATATTAAGAATTAATAATATATTTTATTACTAACTTTAATTGACATGGTTTATAATTTTAATTTGTAATAAATGTATTCTTATTTTTTATTTAAATATCTATTTGGCTTTTCAATTTTAAATATTATTTTCATAAAAATGTTGAACAAAAAGAAATTAAAATATACATTTTCTCTCTTAATATATATGACTCTAAAAAAACTTGATCGATAATAATAGTGTGATTCATGTTCAAATATTCAGTATGAAGTTTTTAGGCTAATTTGATTATATATTTTATTTTTAATATCAAACAAATTTTGTAGCAAACTATTTTATGATAAAACAAAATTTAATTGTTAAAATGAGTAAGTTGTTTTAACATTAGAATTTATGGTGAAGGTCAAACCATGGTCCAAATTATCACCTCAATACTCATAAAAATGACTTTCAATCATTATAACATTATGAAAAAACATATTAAAATTTCATAGCTTTTACAAAGATGTATAAATAATGATAGAGTCTTCAATGTTTACAAATTTTAAAGATAATACAAATAACTGAATATGTCTCATTTGGATTAAGATTTGAAGCAAATAACTTAAATCCTACAATGAAACCTCCATCATTATAAGGAATCATCCTAAAAAGTAAAAATAAAAATGTTAACTGGTCTATAATCAATAAAATGAAATTTGTATGTAACATCAAACAAAATAAACTATACATATATATAAAAAATTTCAAACAAAAAATAATATATAAATAATACAGAAGGATTAAGAACTTACCTCAATTACAAAGAAGAAGAAAAACCCTAGTTTAACTCAGTGTAATTTATGTTTAAATAGAATTTTCAAATCTTAATTTATTTTAAAATTCTTCCAATTAAATGCATAATTAAATTCATAATTTCACTATATTGCATTGATGAGTAAAGTTTAAAATTGCTTCATGAATTTCAAAATTAAGTCTTTTAATTATTTGTAATAATTTTAAATTAAAGATTAAACTTTAATTCAAAAAATAAAGCATTTGAAATTCAAATATCATATTAGTTTTAAATAAAATTTTGAAAAAAATTGTGCTTTTCAAAATAGAAAAAACATAATATATATTGTTTCATTTTAAGAAAATGATAAATTAAGAATATGTTTTGCCGATTATGAGTTAGAATGAATCATTTTAAAACAAGATTATCATTTTTAATTTTTTTTATCAGTATAAATAATATCAATAATTTGAATATAATATTATAATTAAATACTAACTATATTTTTAATTCAATCAATTTAAATAAATTTATATTTCACAAATTAAGGGTATAATCCTTTAATTAAAAAAACCAAGTATTCAATTAGATCTAAACAAAAATTTGTAAAAAAAAAAAATTAATATAGTGAAGTAAAAACAAAATAGTTTATTTTCCTTAAAAAAACATGATCAATTTAATTATATAATAACCCTCCCGGAATAGACGAGTATTAAATTATCTCAGACTCTTTTACTTTTATATATATGTGTATATATATATAAATAAAAATTCAATCTATTTTTCTTAAGAACAAGAAATTAAAATCATTAAAATAAATTATGCTCATTTTTAAGGTGTTACAATATAAAAATTGATTTGCAAATGAGTCAATTTTATTTGTTACGATAATTTTAAACTTGACAGATAATTCATAATTATTTAATGTTTTACTAAAGTATCTGTATATCAATTACTGTATTTAGATATTTTTTAGAATCAAATTTAATCTTAAAATCATGATGAAAAATTAAAATAGTTGAAACAATTATTTATTACTGTGTTTTTTAACTTAATTTTAGAATTTATTTTGACAGAATTAAAAATTAATTCAAACATACTAATCATTCTAATAGAATAATTAAGATTGATCTAATGATTAAAATAATATATATGAAATTATAGATTTAAACTTCGGTATAATCATTGTAAAAAAAAAAAAAAACACTAATTCTTCTGGTAATAGCGATGTGGCTTATTCGTGTAATGTTTGTTTGATTGATTTATAATTCAAATTAAATCAATTGCTTTTCAAATTGTGTGATTAAAAGATATAACCCAATAGTCAATGAGCCAAGAAATTCAGGCACCTAATCATATTTAAGTAAATGCCTATAGACATAGTCCCGCTATAGAATGAGCTGGTTTCTACCTTGCTTTACTAGCATCTCCTTCAAAGGAATCCAAGAGTGGGGAAAAAGAAGAGAAAGGAGACAATAAAGCAAATTTAAAGTTTGCACAGTGTGGACAAAAGAAGCTTTTCCACCTCCTACCAATCTCATTCTCTACACTTATTTTATTCTTTATATGTAATTAATAATTATATACGTACATATACTCACACTACATTTATTTCCCTACTGTTTCTGATCTAAAGTTGGAAAGAAGAAAACTTCTCCCACAAATGGCTAGAGTGGCAGGCATTTTTCTGTGCCTCCTGATTTTAATCATGGATGTTGCAGCTGGGATTCTTGGCTTCGAGGCTGAAATAGCACAAAACAAGGTATGCTTGAAGCTAGCTCTATTTATGAAATGCATTCAAGATATGTGTATAAAGACAACTTCAATGATGTGAAATCTATGTTAAATTCCCATTGTTGTTTTCAACAAACAGGTTAAGCACTTAAGGTTGTGGATATTTGAGTGTAGAGAGCCAAGTCATCAAGCTTTCATGTTGGGGTTGGGTGCTGCAGTGCTTCTGGGACTAGCCCATGCTATAGCCAATTTGCTTGGTGGCTGCAATTGCATTTGTTCTCAACAAGAGTTTGAGAAGGCTTCCTCCAATAGGCAACTCTCAACTGCTTGCCTTATTTTAACTTGGTAGTATATATCTTTCTCAGTTACTTGTGTTGAAAATCTTACACTAATTAGTAATATGATCAAAATATTGTAAGTTATAGAGTAACCCTAAACTCTAAAATCTATTTTTTGACATTGTGTTTAGATTTAAATTTGTATATATTATTTTAATCATATTACTTATTAATATGAAATCTCCAACAGCTTGTTTGCAAACCAAAGGATTAGCAGCATCGATCATTCACTAATTTTATACCTTTTTTTTTTCTTTTCTTCTTTTGATTGTGCTATTGATCAGGGTTGTGTTGGCCATTGGATTGTCCATGCTGGTGATAGGGACTATGTCAAACAATAGGTCAGATGGATCCTGTGGTTTTTCACACCATCACTTCCTGTCCATTGGGGGAATCTGTTGTTTTGTTCATGGTCTATTCTGTATTGCATATTACGTTTCTGCCACTGCCTCTATGGATTAATTAGTGAGTAAGAAAAGCATCTGGAAGTCACTCATTTATGCTTTAGTGCTTTTGGAGCTTTCCTAAAATGAATGTTGCTTTGCAAAATGGGTAGAAGACTTTCATGCTTTTTGCACTTAAAAAGGAAACATGAGACCGTTTTTTAGATGACTAAACTAGCCTCTCCACTTGTATCATTATCTTAGTTCAAGTTGTTTTTATTTGGCCCATAGCCATTGGATTTTTATTTTTATTTTGGTAAAGATAGCCATTGAATTGCTATCAGCCTATCACACTGCCTGTGGAAAAATCGTAGGTATTGTAGATGTCAATCTGAAATTAGCTACTTGCTATATGGATTTTCCCTTATCTTTCTTGAAGCTAGCAGCGTAGATCTTTTTAGTTTTACTTTTTAAGTTATTTTATTTTATATATATCTTATTCTTCGTCTTCACAAACTCATAAATCATAATACTGAATTCAGGAACTAAAACTGTTGTTTTAGTTGGCATTTATTTTAGGAAAAAGACCGTTTTCTTTTATTCTTTTCTTTCAGTGCAATACTAAATATAGGAGATGCATTCTTGTTTTCAATCCTCTAAAGAGAAAAAAAAAAAAAAAAACTTCTCCTCTGAAAATAGTTGGAATTTCCAATTAAAAGTCACCTAAACATGCCCTATAAATTTGTTGGCATCACCATATAAGGTATTTTCGAGATTGTTTAAGGTCACCTTTGATACAAAAAATCTTTCTTTCCCGATTAAATTATTTTCTGAGCACAAGATTCTTGAGAATAGGATTCGTAAAAGAAATTAAAAAATTTATTTATTTATTTATTTTAAAAATAATATATTTACCATAAATTATCATGAAAAAATTAGTTATTTTATTATATTCAACTATTTTTTGCTTTGGCCTCGACTACATGGAATTCCTGACAAAAGTTAAAGTACACACGGCATACAATTTGTTATTTAATTGAACTGTTCCAACGGCTTAGAATAATTTTGTTCGTTACAGACCGAACAATATATGGAGCAACTCATAATTACATAGAATGAGATACGTGAAAAAGGACAGAACAAAAAAGTTTCATTGTTGCCATTCTTTTTGTTTATATTTTAAATTTAAAATAAAATAAAAAACTAATAAAGAAAAGAAATCAGGAGGTGGCACAACTATACCATACCCGAATGCCTTTTTTCAATTTGTTGTTTCCAAAGGACATTCATTAATATCACTTTCACTATTTTTTGAGTGACCTTACCTGTAATCGTTGTTCCTATATTATTATCCAAAGATAACCTTGGTGAGCTTCGTCTACCATATAAACTAAGGGTTCAAATTAGTTCCTTTGCACGACACTGTTTCTTCAAATGAAATTTGACCCCTCATCCTAAACATTTTTCTCTTAAATAACAATATTCTCCCTTTAATTTGTTGGTTTTGTTTGGCTGACATGTCAATTCTTTAGTTAAACAAACAAGGAAGAAAACATGAAACATGAAAAGTGACATGTGAATTGATTTCATAAACTATAACACACCTTCACTTCTGTTCAAAGTTTCAACATCAACCCAAAACTAAACAACATCAATTAAATAAGTGGGGAGAAAAACAAACAACAAATTCACGTCTGTTACTCCCTCTTAGTTCTTGTAATCTTCTTGGTTTCCAAGGCTAAAACAAGAAAGAGTTTGAACATTGAAGAAGAACACCACACTAAGCATTAGATGACTAAACATTGATCAGAGTCCACCAAGAAATGCCATGATAATACACATGTCCCTTAATCAGAATCAATTTATAACACACACTGAAATTCATTACCAAGCTAGGCTTCTGTTTTCTTAACTCGAAGGCAGCCCCGCTTGCCCATTTGATGAAGTAGTACAACAACAACATGCTTTCTAAACCATAGAACTAATTCACCCATCCCCATTTTTCATCCCTCAAAAATAACATCTCAACACAAACAAAAGACCAACAAATCCTTTAATGGTACCAGTTTTTAACAGACAGACAAAATTTAGATACAGTTGCTTAAATGCTTTTGGTTGGTAATATACTTTCATCGGAATGGAGTTTCACTTTAACAATCTTCTTAATAAAAATTTGCATTAGAAGTCAACATAAACTATCAAGATAAAACTCCAATTCTGATAGAAGAAACAGCATAAAAACATGTATGAAACTGTATCTAAGTTTTGTCAGGTAATTTCAGACCATATCAATAATTATGGAGAAATTAATTAAAAGTCTTCATCCTCATCAGAGCTAGAATAATCCACTCTCCTTCCCTCAATGGCCGGAAAAAGCCTTCTATGCAGATCAGACGGTGGAGGGGGCGAGCTTTGACTACGCGCATCAGATGAAGAAACCGAACTCCTGGGCTCTTTGGTGTTATTGCTGGAAGCCTTGTTTAACTTCATGGTGGTATCCTTCACCTCTCTACAAACCTTATCCAATATGATCAAGAAATCACGCACTATGGAGAACAAACGCAAGCCTTCATCCTTCCCTGCATTCCCGTGAAAGTAATCCGCAGTGCTCTTAACCAGAGACATTATCTTCTTCTCCTCCTCCACCAGCCACACCACCTCCTCGCTCGCGCGCTCCATAAACCTCTCCATGCGACACTGGAACTCGCACTCTTCCTCGAGGCTCTTCATGTCCGTTTTCAAGAACTCTCGAGTCTTCACCATGGACTGGCCAAGTTTCGAGACGGCGCTGCTGAGTCCATCGCCGTCTATAAGTGCGGCTTTTTTCACGTCCTTCAGTTCGGTGCTTAGACCGGACACTACTTGGAGTCCGAGGCTGCGGTAGTGCTCCTCGGATTCCTCGCTTACGTCGTCGGAATCGTCGGTTCCGTTGCTGGAGATGCTTATGCTGGCTCTTTCCGAGTGCGCGGCTCGTATTCCCTCGGAACGGATGATTTCTTGGACGACGAAGTGTAAGAGCGTTGTCTTGCCGTCTGTTCCTTTTACGTCGGAGAGTTTGAGGAGGGTGTCGAGTCTGAATGCCTGTGCACCTCCGCGGTATGTTCCGTCGTTCATGCGGTTGCCTGTTTTGAGCACTGCTTCTAGGAGCTTTAGGAATAGCCTGCTTTTTTTGAGTTCGTTGCAAGCAACCTGTTATTCAGATACAACAACCATAAGTAATTAAGCACTTCATTTGTTAACCAACATGGGGCCTTGGTCTCACCTCTAATGTGGCAAAGGAATCCTTAATGCTTGAGAAATCTTCTCTGAGCAGATACATGAACTTGAGAGATTCAAGACGTTTGAAAGCGAATGGAATGTCAACCAACACTTTGAGAAACCTCTCTGCCGGGCCTAGTTCTGACAGTTGTCCTGTGAATAGCCTTAGCTTCAGTTCCTCATCTGCTGTAGGTGCCATCTTCAACAACGTCTGGATGAGCTCCACAGGGATCTCATTACCTGATTCAATTAACATATGGTAACCAGTTCGTGCTAAGAAATGAAAAATCTTAATCTCAGGGAAATGCCAAAAATTTAAATATTTTTGGATTCTTTTTAATGCTAAAACTAATGAACAAATAATAACCAGAGGGAACACCCTTATGAATTAACTCCAAAATCAATCCTAACAGATTCACCAAATAAAATCATAGATTTATAGTCAAAGTATTGGTATCATGAACAGAGTATAATATTAATAAACAGTAATCAGTGGGCATAAACTAATTTGTCAAAAATATCAAAGGTATGCCAAAAGAAAAATACCAATCCGAATATGAAATAGGCTCAAAATTTCAATAGAAACTACCAACCATTCACTTAAGCCCAACAAACACTTAATTGGAGCTAGTCAGCTAAACTGTTATGACTAATCACAATTCTTACTTGCCCTTGAATATTAGTCATTCCCCAAGAGGGACAGAGAGAGTCACCTTCATTAAGAGCATCAATAACTTCTTCTGATGTCACATTCAGAGCTCGCAAAAGAATTGACAAGTTCTGTGCTTTCTTAGGGTCAATAATCTGAATATAATGCACAGAAGTATCTACATGTGGTGATTCTTTTTTACGTTCATTCTTATTCTGGTTGGTGAAGCCAAACAAAGACTCCATCATTTCCTCATTGATCCTGAGAAGTTGTTACAATGATATATCAGTGCAAGCAATCTTGCTGGTATATACGTTCTACTTTGCTCGTTCAATGAAATTTTAATCTTTGACCATAATTAATGTTCTTACACGAATGATCCTGCACTGATCTCATGCCACACCATTGATTGGTCAGGTTTTGCATTAACCTTGTCCCAGAAAAATGGCTTTAGTTTTGGTTTTGGAGCATCACCCTCACTTGAAGTTCCTTCTTTAGAAACTAGTGGTCCTTGATTCCTACCTCCCATTGGTTTGGGAGGAGCAGGTGGAGGTTGAGCACCTTTTGGAGGTGGCGGTGCACGAGGAGCAGGAGGTGGTGGCCGCATCGGAGCCGGTGGTGGTGGTGGTGCTGGTCCAGGAGGGGGTGGTGGAGGGGCAGGTTTTTCACTAGGATGCACCGATACACCTTCTAATGTTGCTGTCTCAACCAGTGAGACATCGTTATCTCCACCCTTAATGGACCAATTTCTAACATTAGAAGGGTTCTTTCCATTGCCAATGTGAGGTTCTGCCTTGTCAGCATCTCCCAATCGAACAACCTTTGAACCTGAAGAAAAAAATTAACACGGAACCATTGATTGAAGGACAACGGGTTGTGTTTCACAATCATATGTAACTAGATGGTAATAACCCTCACACTGAAAAATTTAAACCTTTTAAGATCCTGGAATTTAACACTTCAAAAAAGAACTGATTATTCATTGGTTCATCTCATGAAAGAATAAGTTAAAACTTGTGATAGCTTAAGATTTCATTGTTTATTCCTAAAGTTAATTGCAAAAGCAGAAATGACAGAATAGCGATTTTTGTAGTCTCTTGATTAAAAATGATACTTGTTAAAAAAGCAAAAGTTGAAAAGACATTTGATCAAGAAGTAAGAATGTTGATTTTTTTTTTTCATGTTGCTAAAAGATATAAATTCAAGTCTTCAAGAAATTGATGTGGCAATTCATGTTTCATACATTATAAAGAGAAAATAGTGTATGCTCTCACAATGTAAAGTATTTTTATAATATCATTCAATCACAAATTATCCTGTATAATAAATTTTTTGACTTCTACAAAAACTACATTAAAAATCATACCTAACAAGATTTTTTTATGGATAACCGTATTCATGGCGCATAGAAATTAAATTATGTTATAAACAGATAGGCTAATGTAAAAAGAAGAACATGAGCATACCACCAGAATAATCACTCGAGGTTAATACAAGCAAAGGCCTGTCATCTCTGTCGCCTCTGTTGCTTCTGGCTTCACGACAGCAGAGGGCCAAGCCTATCAAGATTATAATTCCTGACGCAGTGGAAGCTAAAATAATTGTTTGCTTCTTTTTGTGTTCATTGTTAGGTGTAGGAGCAGGAGCATGTACTGTAGGTCGAAAATTTTTTGGAGGATGGGGTGGTGATGGAAATAGCACAAACATATCTGGAGGGAGTGGTAAATCCACACTTTTGGGTCTTAGAGTTGGTGATGGAGAATTGGCTGGTGTTGGACCACGAGTTGTGGATGGTGGAGAACTGGCTGGTGTTGGACCACGAGTTGTGGATGGTGGAGAACTGGCTGGTGTTGGACCATGACTTGGTGATTCGGCAGTAGCAGAAGGGCTTGGTGCCATTTGATTGTGTGGTGAATCAGCAATCAAATTTCTCCCATGAACACTTTCTACACCCAATGCTGATCCAGAATGCTTTGTCAATAAATATCTTGAGCTACCCTTTTCTGAAACAGGAGCAGGAGAAGGATTACTAGTTTTTATGCAGTCCAAAGTTTTTCTTTTCATATGAAGAGGCAGAGACGTAGTTTCTCTGTGTATGGTATATTCTGCAGTACTCTTGTCACTGCTCTCGTCCAATGGATGCAAGTCAAAATCTTTGACATCATTGTTCCTCTCTATCAATTCTTTCCTGCAATGTTTCAATTCATTTTCTACCTGTATCAATCAAATAAGAGAATAGCACCATTCAGTATAGTGTGGAAGATTAACTAATATATGTCTACAATTCCATGTGTCCAGTTGCCATATAATTTACAAAGTCATATATAGTTTCACTTAAAATTTTATATTATCTATCACTGAAGCTTTATCCAAAAAGTGAACAGATAGAGGTATGTTCCTATATTTTATGAATCTATACCATTATTTTAAACTTGATTGGAACTGGATCATCTTTGCATATTTAGTTTTCGTATTAAAATGAAACAATATAACCATTCTCGTTATTTTACAATTTTGAGATATCAGCTACTGCCCCTAAACAATATAATGACTTAAAAAGTGTTTCATTTCTCCTAAAAGTTTACTTTCCAATTTCCACATGAAGTAACCAAATGCCCAAATCAAAGTTATTAAAAATGATCTACAACCATCATTGTGGTTGTAACCTCAAGGTTTAAGGGGGTTTTGCCACTGCAATTGCAGTCACATTTGACTGAATCGCAATGAAACTGTGACTGTGACTCCAATTTAAAACCTGGGTCCAAATACGCAGAGACAAAATTGGGGAGTTTAACAAATTTGAATATTTAGATTTTGGCCTTCTTATACTCGTAAAATCATTTACTGAAATATAAACCACAAGCTGAAATTAAAGTGCTCTTTGAACAGAAACATGCATACATACTTTTCTTAATGCATAGAGATCCTTTTATATGATATTACTGTTTAGTCATGCAATTCAAATGAATGGATTAATTAGTTCTTGAACCTGATAATGTATTTGTTATGAGTTCCTTCTTGGAAAAATAAAGATGGAAAGTAATTGGCAAATTACTTTGTTTATATGCTCAACAAACAGCAAAATAGTAATTGGCAAATTAAAGCATATTTAACAAAATTCACAATGAAGTGATCTTAGACCTTGTGTTGGATATACAAATAGGTAACTCTACACAGCCAAGGAATCACATAATATGCATGTAGTTCGCACGTTTGAGTCAGTTTAATATAGTTTAAGATCTAAAAGCAGGGGAAGTTCTGCATAACCACAACACAAAAGCACATAGAATTACCAATCAATTACCCGATTACTATCAATCCAAACAGAAGAATATGACGTCAAATTCAAAACCAAAATTTTGGTAACAAATGAAAAAAGGGCATTAAAAACCCATTCAGAATAGAAAGAAGAATCCTGACCACCATGAACAAACAAAAAATCAGCTGAGAAATTCCAAGGAAGAAACAAAAAAGAAGGGACAAAAATTCTGAAATACCAATACCTTAATTCTATGCGTATAAATGGATGATGACGAAGCTCCACCATCCCTAGAAATCTCCTCTTCCTTCCCCTCTGAGCCCCCTTGAGCCAACGCACAGAGGAGAATGACATAAACAACCGCATAACTGGGTCTTGTCAATTCCATTGTTTCCAATATCTTCACCAACCCAAAAGCATATTTCCCGTCTCATCTCTCATTGAACTTGAAAATTCTTCCCAAGTCTAACGTACAAATCCAACACCTTGTTAAAGAGCTTTTATATATAGCTTCCAAATAAATGAATAATATATAATATCACTGGTATCCAAAATTGATAATCAAACTTCGCAGATGGCTCAACTTTTACACAAACCCACGAAGGTTGGAATTTGGAAATTCGACAGGATCTTAGAAACTTAAGAATCAGGTTGGAATGTGACAATAAAATCAGAGAGAAGGAGAATATGACAGAATTTGATGAAGGTGAACAATGGGTTGATATTTGATATGATACACATATATATAATGCAACGTAGGGGAAGAACCAATCAAATGAACGTTACGTACGTGAGAGCACAACCCAATTCATGCAAAGGTAGAATAACAAGGGTTGAATCTACGTTGAAAGCTTGAGTTTGATATACGGTGATCTTTTCCTTTTTTTGTGTTTTTTTTTTTTTGTTGCGTTATTTTTGAAATGTTATTGAATTTGTAATACTAGTGCAAGAATTTGTGTCGCTGGGAAATTTGATCATTTGAAGGTATTTTTCTTGTGCTGGGTGGGAGGGGGCGTCAGAGGAGAGAGAAAGAGAAAGACAACGATGCATTAAAAGTCCTAACAGGGACGTGGGGAGAACATTGTGGGACACCCATGAATCATGATGTCATGTCTTGGATGTTTCTTTTGCTTTCCTACCCCCAACGTATCTGTTTTTACTTTTTTAGATGTTTTCACCACACTGAGTTGTTTTTTTATTCTATTGTCCTTGCATTTTCTTTATAAGCATCGTTATTTTATTTCAGGTATAATCTGTTTCATAAAAAACTGTCGTCTCGCAACTGTTGTCAGCGTATTTGCAAGATTTTTATAGGTATCAGAAAAAACACATATTTATAGTTTAGAAATCTGTATTTTTTCTGTAATTAAGTAGTAACAAACTTTGTTTTTATTAGAAATATTAATTGCTGACCGCTTGGAATTATATATTACATATTTTAAACATGCTTTACAATTGACAGGTAAGGCAACAAGTGTAACATCTATAATTTTTTTTCCGTCTCAAAAATATATTTTTTAAGTTTATGTCTTGACAGTTCTCACGTTTTAGGAGCATTAATTAGTACCGTGAAACATTAATTAATATATCTAATGAATTTTCTGTTAAAAATTGTGTATAAACATTTTTTTTTATCCGTTAATATACAAATGTGCATATTAATTAAGTGAATGGGAATAAATCTTATTATATTTTATCAATTTTTAACATAATATGTTGTTATTTCTTTTATTAATACATATCATATTTTTTATTGAATACAAAGACCTTGTTTTCTATAGTATGTTGTTATTTTTTTAATACATCAAAAGATATATATTCCATTTAACTATAATGTTCTAATTATTATAACTTTTTTATGTTTTAATATGATTTTATGTTTATAATCAAAGTAAGAATAATTATTGTAATAAAATTTTATTTTTAAAATTTTAATAAATACAATGTAAAAAAGTTGTACAAATAAATAAAAAAAATAAAACAATTTCACATTTTTATTAAGAATAAGTAATAATAATTATTTTTCAAAATTTTACTTTATTTATTAATATCCATTAAATAGTGAAATAAGGATAAAAATTATTTTAATTT
>JAMLFT010007676.1:0-14554 GCA_026544285.1 Pachyrhizus erosus | reverse complement strand
TAAAGATACAATCAATTACTTTCATGGTATCGGTAGCAATTCTTTTTCTCTACTTAATCTTTTTCATCATCTTTAGGTACACAATATCCTATGTCTCACTATCTTTGTTTACATGCATTCTCACATACTTATCTTAATTTTATTAATTCTATTTTCAAACACATTGAACCTACCTCATAAATGCATTAAAGGCTATGGTGGACGAAATAAAGACATTAGAGGCTAACAACACTTGGACTTTGGCTATTTTGCCTACCAGAAAAATAACCACAAGTTCTAAACAGGTATACCACATTAAATATAATTCTAATAGTTTCATTGACAAGTATAAAGCACGCTTGGTAGCTCAGGGTTACTCACAACTTGAAGGTTTTGATTTTACTAATGTTTTTGCTATAATTACCAAATTAGTTATTGTAAGGACTGTTCTCAGTATTGCAGTAGCTAAGCATTGGCCAACTCATCAAATAGATATTTCTAATACTTTTTTACATGGTCATTTACATGAAGAGGTTTACATGCAACTTCTTCCTAGATTTTGAAGAAAGAGGGAGAATCAAGTTTATCGCCTCAATAAGTCACTTAATGCATTAAAGTAAGTTTTTCACACTTGGTTTACTACTTTTTCAAATGCATTACTTGAGGTTGGTTTTACTTAGTCTAAAGTCGATTACTCCATGTTCACCTTTAATCGTGGCTTTCATCTCACCATTTTACTCATGTTTATGATATTATAATTACAAGAGATAATCTGTTAGTTGTTCTACTTCTCAAGCAATATCTCTCTACTCGATTCACATAAAAGATTTGGGACCATTGAAATATTTCTTGGGCATCGAACTTGCACGCTCCAAGGCTGGAATTTTTCTCAATTAGCGAAAATATGCAATAGAAATATTGCAAGACACTGATCTTCTTGCTAGTAGTAAACCAGCTACAACTCCATTGGATTACAATCACAATCTGGTTGTTGGTGTTGGTGAACTCTTATCTGATTCTACTCCATATAGATGGCCGGTTGGTAGACTTCTATATCTTACTATCACCCATCTAGACAACACTTGTGCAGTTAACTTATTGTCACAATTTATGTCTTCTCCTCGAGACCCACATTGACAAGTAGCACTTAGAGTAATAAGATACATCAAATTTGCCCCTGACTATGACATCTTACTCTCATCCCACTCTACGACTACATGCTTACTATGATGCAGATTGGTCTACATGTCCCACATCTAGAAAATCAATATCTGGTTATTGTATTTTTTTTGGGACAAAGTCTTCTTTCTCGGTAAACCAAGAAGCAATCCACAATTTCACGTTCCTCTATCGAAGCTGAACATCAATCAATGACCAATGTTGTTAGTGAAATCACAGGGTTACAAACCCTTCTTCATGAATTGGGCATTCCACAACATCCTACAACTTTATCTTGTGACAATCAAGTTGCCCTCCATATAGCAAACAATTCCATTTTTCATTAAAGAACCAAGCATGTTGAAATTGATTGTTATTTTTTTTGGGGGGAAAAATTAAAGAAAACCACATTTATTCCCTCTAACCAGCAATTAGCATATATCTTCACCAAATCACTTCTTTCAACTCCACATACTTAATTGATTTTCAAGCTCATGTACCTTCCTTGTCCTTAAGCTTGAGAGGAGTGTTGCACAATTAGATATATGATATGATAGCACAATCACCTTGTGTTACACAATCAAAGATATGATATGATTATACATTATTACACAATCAGATATATAATACAATTGTACAATCATCTTATGTTGCACAATTAGAGATATAATTTCATTGCACAATCATACTGTAACATCCAATTTTTAATTTTTTAAATATAAATTATGCATAATTGAATTTGATAGATTTAGATAGGAAATTCAAATATTAACACTTATTTATTTATTTAGCAAATTTTAAAATTTTTAAAATGTAATTAGGAATAAATATTATAATCTAGATGAATTAATAGTAATAGAATAATAAAGAATTTTTCAGAATAATTAAAAGAAAAGTTTCAAGTAATAATAATTTGAGAATTTAGGAATAGAAAAATATAATTTTAATTAAAATTATTAATTATTAATTATTAATAATAAAACTAAATAAAATAAATTTACTTTGATATAAAATTTATAAAATAAACAAAAGAGATTAAAAGAGGAATTTTAGAAATTTTTAGCAAATTTTAGAAACAAAAATAAATAAGTTAGAAACATAAAACCAAAAAAATAAAATAATAAAAAGAAAAGAAAAAGAGAAAAGAAAGCGAAATTTTCAAAAGGAAGGAAGGAGGATTCAAACTTGAGACGCGAAGGAAGATAGATAAGGAATGCTTCATTTTGCCAGTTGAGCTACCCCACGTGGATAGCATATCTTACAATTAATTAGTAAAAATAGAGTCAATAAATAAATGACTTTAAAAAAAATAATAAACACGGAGTGGACAAAAGAGGGATGGCTGAGATTCGAACCCGCCCCCTTAGGTATGTTAGGAGAGTTAGGAAAGGAGAGTGACCATTGAGATCGTTAGGCCCATCGCTGAGATTTTAACAAAACAAAACAGTTTTGTTCTTTCCTCACGATCATCGTCTTCCTCAACACACGCCGCCATAGAAGCTCCTTTCACAAGCTTCAAGGTTTCTGCAAGTCACCACCTAGGCTAGTCTAGGCCTCAACTGTGACTTGGCAAGGCTATCCCAACCTATAAGGAATAAAATAAGCCACTTTGGGCAGTCGAAGAGGCTATAAAAAGCCATGGACTCGAGCTACATAAACACCATCAAAGCAAGCTTTTCTTCTTTTGTAAAATCCTCTACACTTCACCAAATTACTCCAAACCAGTCCCAAATGCTTCGTAGGACTCCCAGAAACTCGTTGGTACAGAGAAATCCAAGAAATACGCAAAGGAGCATGAATTCGCAGAGGAACACAGAGCCTCCATTGAAGAAAATCAAAGCTTCAAATTAAGATAGGAGAGATCTTCTTTTCTTATTAAATTGATTACAAAAATGTTCTATATTAATTCAATTAGGATTCCTAACAATTTGAAGTCCTAAAATTCCATAATTTTCCAAAATCAAAAATTTGAGTTCATATTTTCAACTTTGTAAAATTTGGTTCAATTGGTTTATCTTGGACATGATTTGTTCAATTGAAAGATAAGTTTTGATCATAGTTAGTTATTGAAGAGTTTTGGACAGTTTATTTGTCAAAAATGTGATAGAAATCAAAACTCCCAAATTTGAATTGCTCTGGTTCAAAAATCTAGCCAGAGATTGAAGATGATGAAAAATTACCAAAATGCCCCTCCTTAAAAAAATTATCAAAATACTCCTAATTCTGTTTTATTTGATTTTGAGTCATTCTTACCTCTTCAAGCTATAAAAATTTATTAGAAGATATTCCTAAGTATAAGGAACATAATGTGATATTTATGTTTCAAAAAATTTAATAAAAATTAGATTATTTTTGAAAATTTCCAAAAATACCCCTAATTAAAGAAAATGAAAATTGGAACCTATTCTAGTCAGAAATTTTGGGAAAGGTGTTAGGAAATTATTACAAACTTACCCAAAGACTAGAAACCACTTTTCAAATTTTAAGAATCCTTGAAAATAAAATGATATTTTCAAAATGACCATTCTACCCCTAGGTTATAACATTGATTATTTTTATCATTCTAGGCCATTTAAATTCATAGAAAATAGCCTAAGTACCTTGAGACAGAAAATAGAAGCTATCTTAAAATTTTAGGGGTAAGAATCTAAAATGAAAATTTGGAAGGTAAATTTTATAAAATGACCAAAATACCCCTATGATTTAAAATAGGAATGTTAGTATTTCTGGAACATTCTTAATTTCAGGAAGAAGAGTATATATAAAAATTTACAGTTAAAAAGGATGATAAAAGTTTCCAAGAACATAAATTTTTCATAAATGACCACAATGCCCTTATGATAGAAATTTGGATTTTTATGTTATCTAAAGACTATTTGTGTTAAAATAACTATATTTATGATTATTAGGAAATTATAGAATGTGTTTAGAGTGAGAAAAGGAAAGGACACATTGCTAACACATTTTTGTGGAAAAATGATCAAAATGCCCTTAGGTTTAAAAATCATGATTTATGTAATAATCTTTCCCTGTAACCCTAAGAATGATCAGGGAAGCCCTTAAAAACTATGTATCTAAGAACCTTACCCATCTAGAAATTATATTTAAGGAACAAAGGCCCGTAAATGAAATACTGCTTGTAAAAATGATCATTTTGTCCTTGGAATGAAAAAAATGTAACCAATCTAATTTAAGATCAAATTTTTGTCCTTAGAACTAGTATGAAACTTAAAATCTGTATTCTAACCTAAGATTTTATTTGTGATATAACATTTCTTAAATAGTCTGATATATCTTAGTGACAAAAATACCCCTGATTTGTAAATATTTATAAAAGCTTAAGTAAGAACCATATGATGTATAAATCTTAGTGGGATAAGATTTAGTATTTGAAACCTCACTTAAATGGAGAATGTAATCAATAAGTCTCTCTTAAATAAAAGATCCCCTGCAATGTAAATAGACGAGGAAAGAGTCAATAATGGTGAATCAATAAATGGTCAAACAAAGTGGATAAAAGGTAGGAATTTTCCAAACTACAGAAATTCTAAGGATCTGGTACCATGAGACTTGATTGATGGAAGTAAAGGTGAAATAATAAAAGACATAATACGAGTGAGATCAAAGAATGGAGAAATGCAATGGGTTGACTACAGAAGGTACATGAGGAATGTATGCAGGTTGTGGAAGTCCTTGGGGGTGTATAGACACCAAGTTTGTGAACTACCTAGATTAAGGAGTCACAGAGCCGACTTGAAAACCCCGATAAAGCAAAGCATTGTCAAGATTAGTAGAGAGTATCTAAGGTCTATACCAACTCAAGATATGTATTACTGATCATCACCTAAATAAATTGCAACTTATGGATTGAATGTTACGTTTCTCATAAATCATCGGGAGTCAGTAGTAAGAGGTAGCTAGGGATCCCAAACACTAGAATTAATCCATAGGACACAATACGGTAAGATTGAGAGTATACGATTACAGGTACGCCAATATAATATGTTTATTTAAAAAAAATTAGAGATTCACTCTTACAACTAACATTTCAAGAAAAGATGTTTGAAGAACTTCGTCCTTAATTCCACGTGTCCATTACCCTGCTTTGTGGACAATGGACCAGGGACTAGCTATATCAGTTAGACACCTACACAAAACATGTTCGTTTCACTTTCTTTCCAGCAGAACCTTTTGCCCCTACCACTTCAGGGCAGATAGATCTTTCGATAATTTTGAGATAGGTGGAACCTCCATGTGTCTCAAAATCACCTCTTGAGTTTCCTTCACAGCCTAGAAGGAGACGAGCAAGCAACTCTTCCTCTTCTTACAACAGAACTAGAGTAGTTAGGCCTGCTCCCAAGGTAGAATCATCTAAGAGGAAGATCCGTCAGAAAATCCTAGAGATGAATTTTAAATTTATCTTTCATGATATAATAGTAGTGTAGTGTTTATGTGAACTTATGTCAATTAATGAATGAAAGTATCTTTAGCATAATCGTGTGTGTATTTGTATATTAAAAATTAAGGTTGTTACACATATTATCCCACTGTCAAATATTCTATATAGTTTGTCTAGTTTCCAGCACATAATTTTCTCTCAATATCATGTAATTAACAAATACCACTTGTATATATATATTCATTTTATAATTGAATAAGATACAACCAATTATTTTCAATTACATTAAGAATATAGTCCATGATAAAGTGTTTGATAAATTACTTTAACTAACTACAATATTTGATATATTTCATATGTTAATCATAATTTCATTAAAAATTTGATAAATTATATTATTAATATTAACAAAAATAATACATGTATTATCTTAAAAATATTATGCATAATAAATTATAATTTTAAAGAATTATAACATATTTTTTAAAAATCTAATTAAATTAGTTATTTATTACAATTATTAAATTTAAAAAACATTTTTAAAATAATTTAACCCTCCTCATTTAAATTATATTTTTATATTTAAACCCAAATGCAACACAAGAATATTAATGTTGCGTTTGATTTTGCATAACCCGAGGTGGATCAATGTTGTAAGGCATGCAGCAATTGTCCCCACAAGATTTTTAACATAAATATATTTAATAACTTTTATTTTTGTCTTCACAAGAAAATTAATATGGTTCCTATAAGACAATTTTTTAAATAAATGTAAAAAATTATAAATTGACAATGAAAAAATTAGTATTAATTTTATCCATTTAACTGTCTAACTTTTTATAGTATTGACAATGAAAACATTATACAATTTTAAAATATAAAATGTGTAGAAAGTAATTATAATTTATAAAACTTAAATATTTTGAATTTTGTTGTCACGAAATTATAAATTTTGTAAAATTTATAATATTTTTCATCTATAAAAATATTATAGATTATTGTTTTGACCCATTAAGGAGAATTTTTGTATCTGTTAATACGCTTAACTGATGAAAAATTTGAAAATTACTTCAAATAACTTTGTTGTTAATTTAAAATATTTGACGTAAATCTCAATAAAACTAATGCGAAACCAAACACAAGTAAAATCTAGTGTTATGTATTGTACACT
Organism: Pachyrhizus erosus; assembly: GCA_026544285.1. NCBI lineage: Eukaryota > Viridiplantae > Streptophyta > Magnoliopsida > Fabales > Fabaceae > Pachyrhizus > Pachyrhizus erosus. The sequence goes on along the minus strand of JAMLFT010007676.1, from coordinate 7,847 downwards.
AGATCAAAATATGATTTTTAACTCATCAAATTGATAATTTACGCATCAATTTGTATAAATGTGGTGATAAAAAAAAATCTCATATAAATACTTGGGCAATTGCATCAACATATAACAAATTTCAAATGCCATTAAGCTCACAGACCAATCATAACATGATTAATCTGTTATCTATTTTAAAAGAAAGGAGAACAGGTGTGGACATTACTGAATTGAAAAAAAAAAAAAAGGTTACAAGTGAGATGATAATCTATAAATCAGTATATAAGACAAGATAATTTGTAATTTTGCTTTTATAAATGCTAATGTGGTATTGTGAAATTTCCTTTGAACAAGAAATATGCAATGAGAAACTATTTAAAAATTAAAAGAAAAAAATATGTAATGTGGCTGCTGGGATTCGAGCCCAGGTCTCCACGGCCACAACGTGGAATTCTCACCACTAAACTACAGCCACCTCTTGTTATTTGGATATTATAAATAGTATATAATAATAGTATTACTTTAATCCATCGTTAATGCAAATATTTTATAACAAAATTTTGTATCCGTTGTAATAATGTTTTGAAAAATCAGTAACAACGTGGTCACGATAACTGTGGTAAGTGACCAACCCTTAATAGAAGATAAATCCAAACCTTTTATTTGTCAAGGCATAGAAACAGGGAATCTTGTACCAAGAAACTGTAAAATTAACAATTATTGCTAGTGGTTGTGGATTCCCAAATTACCCTCCTCATTTTAATCAAACTGGGATTTTCCATTTAGGTAACTCTAGGTTAATGCAAATTAGAGGAAGAAACATAGCAATCATTCATCAACCAATGTAATAATTTAGGTAATTTGATTTTTTTTTTTTTTTCGAGATATCTATCTTTTATATTTTGAATAAGGTAAAATCACTATGAGCTGAGCAATGTGATTTGATTTAATGAAATGTTTTTTTTTTCTTTTTAATAATAATTAAAGAATGTTATTTAATTTTTATTTGTAAATGAAATAGTGAAAAATAACTTTAGTTTTTACAGATTGACAATAAAATGAATTTTTTTAATTTTACAAATAATTAAAAAAAAATCAAAAGCAGTCCAAAAAAGTATTACTCTGCCACCAAACCTGATTGGTATTTTCTTTTAAACGATTGAAAATTATGATTACATTGGATCTGCAACGCCATTTCCTTAATGGTCCAAAAATTATATTCAATGGCTACAGTTCTGAATATTAATGCAAGCATTCTAATCGACGAGACACATGACGTTCCCCTCCCACCTTTCAAATTCTGTGTGCTGAAAAAAGCTACTATAATGCATGAAAAAGATGAATTAATAATTGATATGAGACAAGCATTTTGATCAATTAGATGGAGCCTGTGACAACACTTTGATTTCATTAGATTTGCTACCCCCATTTTCTTGATGGCCAAAAAAAAAAAAAATCAGCAGCTACAGTTTCCAACAATGCTTGCATACTCCAGTTCAAAGTGCTGAAAAAATTATTAAATTATGAGTAAAATATACTTTTTTATAAGTTTATGAAATTTTATTTTTAATTTTTGAATTTTTACATAAAATACGTATTTTTAATTCATCTTATTTTCAAGCAGTTTAAAAAATAAGTGTACAAAAATTTAAAATATATTTTATAAAATTTAAAATTTAAAATATTCAATATAAAAGTTTAAAAACTAAAAATAAAAATTAATAAAAATATAATAACTAAAAATATATTTTATCCTTTAATTATTAATATGAAATTAACATTTTGATCAATTGGATGGAGTATTATAGCTCTGTAACTGGGGTTATATCTAATTTCAATTACTGCAAAATGAAAATAACAATTAAATCATATAAATGGAGTTAAAGTATGATTCTATTGGTCAATTTCTTTAGCTCATATTTTATGGTAAGAATGAGTTGAGATTTCAATCTTCCAGCTCATTTTGATTTGTTCTTCTTAATTAGTCAAGATAACTCATTTTTTATTAAAAAAAATAATAGTTAATAATATTTTATGATATTTTGTTATGTTTTAATTTTATTATAAATGTTTTATATAATAAATTAAGTTTATATGAACTTATATTCAAGTTTTTATTTTCTTTTAGGTAGGTTAACCTGCTAACTATAGAGTTGAGTATATAGGTTCCAACTCAGAAACGGTTCATTACCTCTACAATTTGTGCAAGCCTTATGAAATGAGGTTCATTTAGAATGCCAGGTTTTTCAATGTAATCCACATAGTTTAGTTTAGTCCATGAACTAACGGGTTAACCCGCATATTATGGAAAGACAAAGTACATTATTATAAGTAGGTGAAACAAACTAACAGAAAATGAATACTTATGGGTGACTGGAATAAACACTATTATGGATAGTAAATAAATATAATATATAAAATATTAAATGATTTTGTTAAAATCAACTCTTCATAATAAATGGCTTAAGATAATAATCTCCATTACCAATCATTGTTTAGCTTGTGTTCTGATATATATAAATGTAAACGAATTGTAGAATTTATCCAAACAAACACAAGAAAATTCAATCCTATATTATTCTATATGTCATTTACATTTTAAACGATTAAACTTTTCTTCGTCAAAGTCAATTTTTCACATGGAAGTTTAATAAGCATAAACAAATATACTGAATGTGTAGACCCAAAAAGAAAACACATGTAAGCAAATCAAGGTTAAAATGCATTAAAAAAGAAATTCAAAATTCAATGGTTGCTCAAGCATCTCGTAGGCGAAAAATGCCACTTTGTCTCCATAATCATAGTCACTCCTCTTACATAGGAGTTGGGGATTATTTTTTCATGTCATGACCACCTCAAACCACTTGGCACCAACGATATGTGACAGAAAATTAGTCATGGAACTCCTCAACATGAACGAAACACAAGTCATGACTGACCAAGTCATGAATCCATCACACGACCCCTCTATCATGCTTTGTTCCTCAAGATTTGTAGGCTTTGGGACTACCAATCACGGTGCACTATTTATGCTTGAGACACGATTTTCTAGTCCCACATTTCATATTTTTATCTTATTTTTTATTTATTTCTCTGTTTTTCTTTTCTTACCTATTCAATCTATTATCTCTCTCTTTCTTTCTTCATAACCAATAAAAAGGCTAAGTTACAAAGATTCAAGTAATTTGACTTCACCCTTTTCTCAAAAACACTGGCATCAACCGCGCTGGCTGTGCAGGGACAAATGAAACAGTAGTATAACTCAAAATAAATGCACGAGTCTTGCTTTTCAACTTCACTAAAATAACAACTCAGAACAGTAACCTAATCGATTTTTTAGCTTTAGAGGCGGTACAAAAACCTTACATAGTTATGACGAGAAAAGTTCTTCCATTTGAAGTAAACACGCGTCAAATTTCCACAACAAAGCCATACTTGATTAGCTTTCATATCTTTCCACGTTTTTTACACTACCATATGCCTTGAATTTCGAAATTCGAACCAAACAGGCTACAAGCTTTTTCTCCGAATTTCCAAAATGAGAAAAAATTGTGAAATACCAACAATAATTTAGTTGAAGGATAAATCAAAAGGTGGGGGTTGAATCAAATTCGCAATTACTGAGAGGGAGAATTATTGTAAACATATATTTGAAAGGCACATATGGTAGCCTTTATAGTGTATGAGCCATGGCTTTTGCTTGCACTCCTTGTGCAACAACATTTTGACCTTTTTCATTTAATAACACACTTTTTACCTTAAAATAATTACCATAATTTTTAACCAACTAAGCACAATTCGTTTAATTTTTACTTAAATTCCAAAGTACAACAAAAGACGACTTTTACATCTTTACTAATCAAATACAAGGCAATAGCAAGAACAAGTCATAATGTTGTTATCTTTAAATTCAAAACAAAGCGACGAAGCGTCTTTTTTATTTTAAACAACGGTTAGAGTGTTATTTTAAAGAACGACTTTTACATGTTTACTAATCAAATACAAGGCAATAGCACGAACAAGTCATAATGTTGATTATCTTTAAATTCAAAACAAAGTTAATCAATACATTATACTGCAAATTACAATACATTCAAAAGTAAAAGAACGACGAAGCGTCTTTTTTATTTTAAAGAACAGTTAGAGTGTGTTCGCGTCGGGTTGATTTATTTCTATAAAAAGTTTTACGTCAAACAAGCTACTCTTCGTTTAGACGAGAATTGAAAAACTACCATTGGTCTAAGGATAAGAACAAAACCTTCGGAAATAGCAAACAAGGCGCAAGATAAGCTAAAATAAACATAAAGCACTTTATTACTCCATTCAAGGTTCAAATGGACATAGAATAATAAGGTCTGAACTCTAAACAGGAACTGTTACCATAACCCTAAACGGAAAAGACAGCAATGGAAAAACAACTTGTCTGGAAAACCAGACTTATTTTCACAAGGATAATTGGTCATAAAGAAACTTAACTACTCTTCTTCATCTTCATCTTTCCAGCACTTCAGAGTTGATCTAGGTGAACGACAGTCACAGGTCTTAACGAATTTTTGGTAGAACACAGAACCACCCATTCCAAGCCCCTCGTGGCTCCTCTCTTCGCGACAGTATCCCTTGACATCCACAAAACAAGTCTGCTCAAATGACTTGCTTGCACCATCCACATGAACTGCTACAGAAAACTCCTTTGGAAGGAAACATGCCAATACCCTCTCAACCAATTCGTTTAGATTCAGTACTTTAAAGTCATAACCCACAGTCTCAAAGCTTGCATAACTAAAACCATCTTCTGGAGTAACATGAATGGTAGACACAGCAGCCCCTTCAACAGAATTCATCGAGTAACCGCATGGCTCAAAGTCAAAGTCACAAATCTCAGAATTTGGAAGAATCTTTCTAATGCCAGAATTAAAAGTCATCATGGCAGCTGAAGCAGATTGTTCTTTGTAGAAAACCAGTGCTTTCTCTCTATCCAGGCCCGTCATGCACATCTCTAGAGTGTAAACATTGTCACATGGGGCCACAGAAACCGCAGAAGCAGAGTAAACATGCCACTTCTGTGCTTTGTCTGAGCAACCCATGATATAAGCATTGCTACCTGAACCAAGCTTGCCAAAGTAGCTATCAAGGATCGCTACTTCCTCAGAAAAGTTGCGATGGGGATATGGCTGAGCACTGGGAAAAATGAAACTTCCACGGGTGTATGTCACAGATCTAACGTTAAGGGATAGCATTTTAGCGAACTTCAATATGGGTGGGATTGCAAGCAGTAACTTGGTAGTCCCACAGGTTTTGATGATGATCTTGTAAGGATAAACAAAGAGGCTGGACTCAGACAGCACATAAGAGTCAACATCATCATTCGACAGCGAAGAAACAATGGTGCATGCAGCTGGTGTTAGAATCTCATCCAACTGGGATTTTGTAAGAGCTCTTAAACCCCTTCCTTCAGGGTCGGCAAAAAGTCCAGGCTGGAAAAAGGAAATTTCCAACCTCTTTTCATAACCTTCAAAACCGATTGCAGAAACCGCCATAGCCATGTTTCAGGAGAGAAACGAACGCAGTAGGAAGCAAAACAGAGCACAATCCCAAAGAGAGGATTGGAAAGATGGAGTTTGAAGGAGAGTAGTGAAAACCTAATAGAAAACAAAAAAAAAGCTAAAAAAACGCTGGTTGCATGCAACGAAGTATCAATCCAGAGGGGTATCAGGATGGTTTGCGAGCGCACTGCACATAAATCATGAAAAACAGCGTTAAATTGGGTCATTGAATTAAATATAGCAAATCAAAGAGCTTTCACTAAAACTGAAAACAATACTTGTTGAAAAAACAACTTACGTTGGAGTAAGCAGCAGATCTGAACTTCTTGATTCCACCGTTTGGTCGAACGTCTTCAATGCTGTAGCCGAGGGGAGCTTCGTAAAACAATGATTTACTACTACTACTAGACTTCTTCTTACCACCTTTAGACTCCATTAGTTCATCCAGGCCTGCCTCAACAAAACACAAATATAATAAGCAACTGTTCAAACACCCAAATGAATCCAGAAAAAGAATAACCAAATAGCAGAAACGAAATCAAATGGCTTAACATAAAGATTTAACACACGTAGTGCTAGTGTAAAAATATTATTTGAACTCCAACAAAAAATGTGTTAGGGTAATCTCTTCTGATCCATAAAAAAAAAACTAGTTAAAACACTATCAGCTTTCCAGGGGTCGTTATATTGATATAGATAATAGATTTGTATTTTTAATTAAAATGTAACCAAATTTACATTTCAAAATAACTCCACATCACTAATTGAAAAACAACTGATTATTTTTAAATTATCAAAAACTTATTTTAAAAATGAACAAAAGGGACCGCAACATTGAACGTTTCCAAAACATTGAAATCAATGAACAACGAAAATTTATTAATGGTATGGAAACCCAATAAAAAGAAGAGATTGATAAACAAAATCGAAACAAGAGAATATTAAGAGAAAAAAAGAGGAGACATAATAACCACCAATAAATCAATAACAGGTCCCAGTTATATAATTAGACATCGAGATGACAAGTGGAAAGCAATGAATCAAGTACATGACCAATAAAAAGTTTATTGCGCATCCACCAACAGGAAAAATCATCGACAAAAGCAAGTGATAATCATCAACAAATCAACGAAATAAACACACAAAAAGAGAGCAATAAAGAGAGGGAAACGCAAAAAGCGTACAATAACAAAATCATGTGAGCAATATTAAAAACAAAGCCCGCAAATCAAATAAAACAATCGAAACAAAGAAAGGAAATCAAAAAGAAAAAACCTCATCGGATCTATAACCCAAGCAGCAATGATTACAAAATAAAAAAAAAAAGTAAACATAAAAAAAAAAGTACAGGTACCTGTTTTGGTAAATCGATTAAAATGGCGCAACGAATTACGATGTGAAGACCTTCAATCAACCAAAAGAAACGCAAAGAATCTGAAATTAATAACAAAAAGCAAGAATTAAAAACCCGAAAATATTAATAAGCTGCTGCATCAACGGGTAGAAGGAGAATGAGGAATTAGAAAAGAAGAACAAGGCTGGCTTACAAAGATAAGGAGGGGGAAGAGAAAACGCGTTTTGCGAGAAAGGAACGAAGGGGCAAAACCCTAGAAATCGAAGGGAAGGACGATTTGAGAGAGAATATAAGAGGCGCTGAGCGAAACGAAATCGTAAAGAGAGTGCGTGTGGTTGAATGATGGATGCGTAGGAAGGTGGATTTATAGGGTGGCGGTGTGTGGTGTGTGTGTTGAAGGGTTTGTTATGGGTTTTTAGGGCCGTCCGTGACTAATGTGATGTAAAGTGAAATGACGGTCTTGCCCTTGCCTAGTTTCCGGGACGTTTCATCATTATTCTAGTGATTGGCGGCCGTTTTTACTATAATATCCTTTCAATCCATTTCAGGTAGGGTCAGGAAATTAGTTTTAAACGCTCCGAGATTCTATCGTGCGCATAAAGTAATTTCCTTTTGTTTTTTTGAGTGAAATAAAGTAGGTTCATGGCAAAAGATCTGGAGAAAATAATAAGCAAATCTACTGCCATATATTTTTGTTAATGAATTTGTTATCCTCAGCTATAGGAAGAAAAAGTGTATTTGGATTTGTAGAATTCTATATAATCACGTCTACGTCATGATTTTGGATAAGGGTGTTGTGCGCAATTGTGTTTAGATATCTTAAAATTAAAGAAAATGGAATGTAGTAAATTTTAATAAATTTATTGTTTTATAGTTTGCATATTTTATAACAAACTATAATAAATTTTTAATATTATTGTTTGGAAAATTAATAAATTATGTGAATTATTTTTTTATATTACTCTTCT
>JAMLFT010007675.1:0-14555 GCA_026544285.1 Pachyrhizus erosus | reverse complement strand
AATGAAAATTCAATATAAAATTTAGTATATAATGTTTATTTATTTATGAAAATAATTTAAAATATTAATTTATAAATCAATACTTAAATTAAATAAAAATAAAAATAAATTATTTATGTACAAAAATAATTATAAAAAATTAAATTTATGAGACAAAAATAATTTAAAGATACAATCATTTTGACAAATAATTTAATATGAAATATATTTTAAAAAATAATTTAATTTAAAATAAAAATAATCAAAATTTGATTAAATATAGAATTAAATATATAATGTTAGTTTTTAAATAGATCTTTATTTTTGTGAACAAAAATTTTACGATACATAAAATTATTTACATGATAGAAAAAATATACCATTTTAAATTAATAGTCCATTATTTTAAATCATATAATTATTTACAAAAATATTTTAACATGTAATTTATTTTTTTAAATTAGAACTTTAATTTTTATTTTATTTTAATTTATTTTATATATTATTATGACTACACATTTTGTTGATATATAATGTCTTAAAAAAGTAAAAAAATAGTCATATAAAACAAAATTTTGGATAGAATTGTTTTATCTTAATAAGAAAATCAATATTAAAAGAGTTAAATCATAAAAAGTGAGAAATTTATGAAAAGTGACAGAAAAAATTGTAATCAAAGATAAAATAAATATCAATTAATGAAGAATCATAATAAAATTATGTGTCTCTAACAGGTTATGAAAAACAAAACTATAGAGATTGATTAGATTGTTTTTTGTGTTTAGATTTTATTTCTAATCTTACTCAATTAAATAATATTTATAATTAATTTTATTGCATGTGATTATTGTGAACTTTTGTTTATAGTTATTTTAATTTTAGATCTTTTTTAGCATGAAATACTCATAATTTGAATTATTAATGAACATGTATTGTAATTAAGAATAGTTTAAATATTTTATAAAAATAATTTTATTTTTAATTATATTAATTATCATAAATAGTTAAAAAATATAATATATTGATAACATTTTAATTTTATTACTTAGAACATATATTTAGTGGATATGATAAATATAAAACACTAATTCTATATTAATATTTTTTATTTTCATATTTTTAGGAGATGTGGATAAGTCTATAATAAAAAAAAATTTAAATATTTAGTTAGTTGTTATTTGGAATTCTTTTTATCTTGAAAATTACATTTTTAATTTTAATTTTTTACATGTGAAGATAAATAAAGATAATAAAATTATTTTAAATTTTAGTTTTAAATAAGTGATGTGTACAATATAAATATATTTAATAAAAAAATATTTTATATAAATAAAAAATAGTTATATTTAAAAATAAAAAATATTAAGGATAAAAACTAATACAAATATTAAAATACATTATTATTAATATTAAATTATATATATAAATATATACATTTAACAAAATGGATAATAATATAAGATGTTTATCTACGTTTATTTTTATAAAAATTAAAATGTTTTATTAATTATTTATCTATATTTTATTTTCTTGATAAGTAAAAATTTTTTTTAATTATATTTTAATTCTTTAAAAATAAAATTTTTATCAATATTTACTTCGCATTATAATTAAAACTTTAAGCAAAAATTAATTCATATTTAAAATACATATAAAATAAGATTTAATAAAATTATCATAAGATATTGTCAAAAAAAAAATTAGAATTATTATGAGATTGTCATTATTTCTAAAAACTCATATTCTAGACATTTCATTCTTAAATATTTTATTTCTACATTAAGTATTATAAATGTGTTGAAAAGAAAGTGATTGGTTACAATTATTTATTATGTTTATATAATAAATTTGGCAAATTAAATAGACTTATATTAATTATTTTATTTTGATTTTTTATTATTAACTGGATATGATTAGAATTTTTATAATTGAGTTTTTTATTCACACTAACAATATATATAATTTAATTTTTATATAAAATTAGTATAGACCAAATATTTTTTATATATGTTAATATAAATTTGTAATTTTAAATAAAAATGTCTAAATATTGATCATTGAATTTTAAAAATATTATTGCAAGATTTAAATTATAATAATTAAAATATTATTTAAGTATTATTATTTTTATTATAGATATAATATTTTTATTATTTCTTTAATAATTTGATAACTAACTTACTAATTAAATTATTATAAATATTATTTTTATCATTGATATCCTTATTTTTACTATTAATATTTTTATTGATAATAACTATAATGATTAAATAATTATGTGATTAATAAAAATTTATAATATTTAATGAGTATAATTTTTAATCATCGATATATCTCATACAAATAAATTAAATAATTTTTAATATTTTATTTATATTATTAAATCATTTAATTACATATTTATGTTTATAATTTTTATTACATTCATACATTATTTATTTATTCATATTTTTAATATTTAAATTTATATTATAATCATAGTTCATTATTATTAAATATTTTAACTAATATAATAATAGTTCTATATCTTTTAATTCATTTAAAAATTACTTTAAATACTCATTAAAATTTACTGGTACAATACACAAGTACACATTTCGGTTCATATTAATAATTGAATTCAGAAGTAAACTATACATGAAAAATAATTTTAAACACAAAGTTGCAAATTTACTCATCATTATAATAAAAGCTGAAAGTCATGCACACCACTGGACAACAATGTTGTAATACAAATGATGAAACGAAATATATAGAGGCTACTGAAATAAATGGCCAACAGAAGCAAATGATGCATCCTTCTCGAGTTCAATAGTTCCCTTCAAAAACCAACTGTACCATTTTGCAGATAGCTTTGGGTATCTCTTCAGCTCTGGATCATCCCTATCAACATAGTATAGGCCGAAGCTCGATTCATATCCAGCCAGCAATTCGAATACATCCAGAAAAGACCATACAAAATACCCTTTTAAGTTTGATCCATCTCTGAGAAAAATTTAGGATCACTTTCAGAATTAGAAGGCAAATCACAATCACAAGTGTTCATTTTAGGGACTTATTTCAATTGTGTTTTGAATATTTGTTTTCGTTCCTCAGATAAGTAACTTGCTCTCGAGATGAATATCAATAACCCAAATATAACTAGAGATTATTTTCTGTGTGCTTTATGAAAAAAATTTCAGTATCAAACCTCAGAAATTATAAAAAAAATAATTATTAAAAAAATCAACAAACTTAACGTCCATCAGAAAAATTATGTACATTTACTATTTGCTCATATAACTATACGGTTCAATAGATTAAATCCATACTTTTTCAAGACATTAAAAATTTGTTGCAGCAGTGAAGAAATTTTTTACGTGATATAGTTATCAATGAGAAAAAAATGGAGCAGCAACTGCATACCTCAAGCCATCAAGCACGCCACCAATGTTTCCATGCAAGTATTTCAACCTTGACACATCTTGAAGTGATGAATTGCTCATTGTCCGTTGACCTAACAGGAGTAGCCAATTTTTCATCGATAATTGACCTTGGGCGAGATTGACAACATGTGTTATGAATGCTTCACCTAATCTTTATTAAATCCATTGAGGCTTAAGTTTTACAATTCAATTTAGAATGTACAATATGCAAGCTTTATTATGATAATTGGAGACCCCAAAAGTCTAGTGTTATTTAAATGGCTTTGTCTATTTTAACAAAAAACTGTTTGTTATTTAATAAAAAAAACAGTTTCCTCAAAAGATTCATTGCAACTGTATGAAATTTTATTTATGAATGAAAGAGAAAAAGGGACCATTTTCATGAATGAATAGAGGAGGATTGCCATAATGGAGCTTGAATTTATTCAGCTCTTCCCGTAAACTCCATGGTGTGACAGGAAACTGTGTCAGGTAAAGCCAGAGAGTTATAACTGAAGTAATCTAAGTAATTGAACCAATTAGAAGATAAATTCTTGTTTATTTTTCAACTTTACCTCTTCTACTGAAAATAGATCCTGTAAATCTGCAAAACCCAGGACATTCGGTGAATGATTCAACTTGCTCCACCAGTTATTCAGAAATAAGCTATATATATGATTGAGCCAATTATTGGAGAATCAGATGCCGAATGAAGTTAAAGTTCAATCAGTAAAAAATTTCAAAATATCATAAAAAGATGCTGTGAAAGCAATTAGTACAACATGCATATATGACTAACTTTAACTTCAATCCTTTGAATCCAGTATGCTCAAACATAACAAAATACGTACAGATTAGACTTGCAGCCATGTCTGACAGGAAATCTCTCGGTGATGTCTTCAAGGCATCAGGATTGTCTGTGACATTAATATTGTTGTAGTAAATTACACCTATAAAGTCATGTGAACCCTTGATTTGCTCAGATTCACGATTCGTGAAGGCTGGAATTCTTGCACCTGCATTTGTCTTCATGGAAATGGGATAGTCTCCATGTACCAAGGGTTCCACAATCCTGTAAACAAGTAGGCAAATAAAACCGCCATATCCTTCACATGAAATTGTTATCGAAGTCATCACCAGCAACAAAAATATTAGAAGCCGCAAACTTATGGTAAGTAAGAAACTGCAAATACTTCAGTCATATACAATAAATGAAACTTTCAGTCCTACTAATATATATGTTCACCTTTTATGATTCTTGAGTACAGAAAAAAAAAGCAAAGAACATAAGGGAAAGAGAAGTATAACAACTAATGTTAGGGTTTGAAACTTACCAACCAACAAAAAAATCGCGCGCTCTTTGAGAGGCTAACTTGTCTTTCTCTGTATTTGTTTGAGGAATGAACCCAAATGTATAGACAGAGATACCAACATATCCATGTTGTTTGTCCTGCAATGTAATTTTGTTTCTAAGGAATTATGAACATTCTTTGTTGACGTCTCAACGCCTAGAAAGTAACAATAGTTTAAAAAAAGCTATGAAGTAAAATACAAATAGAAAAAGATTAGGTGATTTACCCTATACTTTCTTCTATACAATCTCACGGCTGAAGAATGTGATAACAAAATATGATGAACTGCCAAGTAGGGTTCATATGTTGAGTTGCCCTTAGTGCTGTTTGTAGCGCAAAATGGGGGAGAACATCGCTGAGGAGGGGAGTTTCCTTTGTCATAACCACCTATGGCAAAGACATTGGGCTCATTCACAGTAGTCCAGTACTGGACTCTATCACCAAACTCTCTAAAACACACATCTGCATAGTTTGTGAAGTCTTTTCTGCATTGACATTCAAGTAATTTCTTTATTCATTGGCCTCAATTCTGTATACGGCTGTAATTTAAGGACAATGTATTCTAAGAATAAGAAAAGAATTGTTCACAACATTGAAGTGGGGTAGGCCAAGGATCAGATGAGAAAGAGGAATCACATGGTGCCTGCTTTTAGAGATTAATGACATTGACAATAGTCTTATTTCAAACAAGTATATACCAAAAGTTTCAAGAGGTCATTTCCACAACATTTTGATTGAATTTCTAAAGCACAGGAACATACATTATATCACGACTAACCCATCCTCCATATTCATCCTCAAGTGCCTGCGGAAGATCACAGTTGTGCAGTGTGACATGTGGTTGGATTCCTGTTCAAGAGTCAGTTAGCTGAAGAAACATAATCGGTTCCAATACAAATTTTATCTTGCAATTTACAAATTAAGAAACTCGTAATTAACCTTTGCTAATAAGTTCATTAATAACATTGTTGTAATACTGCAAACCCTTGGGATTGACAGGTCCTCTACCATCTGTGGAGAAATAAAAGTATTTTCAAAAGGCACTGAGAAAGGTGCTGCCGAGAACGAAATAAAGAACATCAAAAGTGAATATTTCCTGAATCAAAGATTAGTCACATATTCGGTTCAAAAGACTGAAACTTGTGAAAATACTTATAAAAGTCAAAGGTCCAAATCACGATAACTATTAAGATAGTTTAAGTTTAGTAAATTACTTGGTATCAGTCTCGACCAAGAAATGGAAAATCTATAGGCTTCAAGACCTGTTTTCACCATGAGTTGCACGTCTTCCTGCATTATAGATTTTTTGGAGGAAAGAGTGAACTACAACTTGCATTATTATAACCTGCTTTTTCCTCCATTTATTTAAATTTTCATAATTATCAGAATGCTTTACTGGGCAAAAGTAAAAGACTGAAGCCTAGTGTATTATTGTTTACCTTATATTTGTGGTACCCATCACAGGCTAAATCTCCATTTTCTCCATACTTATACACTGTTTATAGAAAATGATAACACGAGAGTAAGGAATAAGTGTGCCAGTGATATATCTCGCAAGATAATAATAAGTGTTTTGAATATAAAAAAATAATACATGTTTTAATTAACAAATACCAGTTTTTTTTAAAAAAAATTAAGTAACCTTCCAAAGTTAAGAAAATTGATAATTAATAAAATGATTAAGATGGATGAGAAGAATGACCACTATGGGCAAAGGTATCCCAGATGCTAGGAGTTCTTCCATCTTCGTTAGCAGCTCCTTCCACCTGTTCATATAACATGGTTAATTAATCGCCACAGTACTCACTAATTTACAAAGCTGCAAGGATTTGGCATGAAAGGGAAATATTAAATATAGATAACCTGATAAGCAGTGGTGCCTGAACCAAAAACAAATTCAACAGGGAAGTCATCTCTATGATAATGATCAACACTCAGCACTCCCACAACCAAGTTCACAACAAGTAGGATCAGAGATGTTTCTGGTTTCATTGCCTGTGTTTCTGTTTCTGGGTGTCCCCTCTCTTGACCTAGTTACCCTGTGTTAACAAATTAAAATATGATAGAAACTATTAGGAGTACTGATATATTGTTACCCCACTTATCCATAAAAAAAAATGGTGGAAACTATTAAGAATACTGCTATATTGTTAGAAAAATGGAAACACGAAATGCACGCTGAGTAATTAAAATTGAGTCAACGACAGCATTCAAGAACAATTATTATAATATTAAGTCGTTACTTTCATGTGGGTCTATGGACTTAATTATTGTTATTATTTTTTATTTTTTATATTATATTATTTATCCTGTAATGTTGATGGATTCTTCTCACATGTAATATAGTAATAAAAATTATCACTTCGCTTATCATACTTTCTATTTTTTCTTTCTAAGTACATATTATATTTAAGTATCCATAAATATTTTTGTAATAATAAAAAAAAAGAGACGAAAAGAGTGCATGAATGAGTGTTCCATTTTTTTCATTGTTTATTTATTTATTTATTTAATTATCAACCAATAATAAATCAGAACTTTAACCTTGTATCCATTTGTATTGAATAAAAAATAAATGTAACTTATACTTTAATATATACTATACATAATAAACGTTTATTTTTATAAAAAAAATTATAAATATAGAAGTTATAATATAACTAAAATTTGTAATAAATAAATATTTTTAAATTACATCTTAGATTTAAAATAAATAATATATATTGTAATATAAAATTATTTTAATTATTGACTATTTTAACAAAATTATTGAAATTTAATTTTGAAATAAATATGAAGATAGATTGAAAAATATAAATGATTAAAAAATTAAGTATATAGATACAAATAAAAGAAAAGTGCTTTAAGATGAGAAAGAAAGTTTTTAGATTAGTTTTAAAATCAAATTAAAATTGAGAAATATTTGAAAGGAATAACAATAAATTAAATGTTTAATGTATACAATTAAGATAAGATATGTAGTTGAATGATATTGAGAAAAGTTCTTATATATGCTCTTATATAATAATAGTTTATAAAAATGTTTTATTCAAAAATTAACTTTTAAAAATACTTTTATTAAAAAATAAAAAGTTAATTTTATAATATGTGTAGATTTTTACAGTTGTAAAAATAAAATAATATATAATAATCAAGAAGAAATGATAGAGATAATTTTTTATATAATTTAAAAACCTAATGTTTTAAAACTTAAAATTATATTATTAATTATTTTTTAAAAAGATGCAATTATGATAAAAAAATTTATATTATTATACACACAATATTATATTATATTATATATCACTTTCTTTTCTAAAAAAAGATATTTCGTAAGTTATAACATCTGTTTTTTTTTAATACGATTAAGGTAAATACTTATTCTAAAATTTGTTAACATATTTCCACATAATTTTTAGAAGGAAAATTTGAGTAAGTTACGATTTGAGTTTTATAAAATACATGTAAGAGATAACTAGGTCAAATTCTTGTAAAAAGTAAGTATTAGTTAGTAACGTCATATATATCAACTGAAACAGTTTTTATTATGAGGGAATAGGAAGAATAATTTTTTATGGTGAGATAAAATCTTAAAGAATTAAAATTAAAGTAAAGATTGTTTTAAAAAATATTAAATAAAAAATAAGCTTCAATATTTTTAATTGATACATATTTATTAATTAACTTTATATACTTTATCTTATTTAACTGCCAAAGCAATCTTTTAAACAATTCATTAACACCCAATATTAAATGATATCTAAGGAGAAAAAGAGAAAAAATAATATAAATATAATTAAAAAATTAAAAATAACACTAATAAGACATGAAGTATATAATATATTTTTTGATAAATAATTAATTTTATTTTTAAAAATATGAAACATTATCAATTTATTTCATCAAAGTTCTAATATTATCCTTTAGTTTTTAATTTTAATTTCTAAAAAATTATGTTAGTATGATTATTTAAATCAATGACTTTTTAAATTTAAATTAAAATGAGTAATAAATTGTATTTTCAATTTTAAATATTAAATTAATAATATTTTACACTTTTATGGATATAATTGATCATTTATCTTGTTAATTAATTAGGATTCAGTGCTTTAAAAATAATAAAAAAATTAGTTTCTATCTTTATTAATAATTTTTAAAATTTAATAATTATAATAAATAATTAATTTTAATAATTAAAATTTAAAAATAAATAATAATATTTTTAAAATTAGTGTTGAAATAACTTTTTCCTTTTTAAAAAAAATAAATTAAGCAGCAAGAATATATTTTTATGTGTCTTCTTGGTATATAAATTGCAAAGGCATCCAGAATGTTCTAGACAAGCCATGATGTTTCTATTTTTTCCTTGAATGGGTAGAAGTAGAAAACACTTAAGCAACATTTTAGTGGGAATCTGAAATCTGAATCATTGAATTTTACGAGCAGAAGCGCAGGGAATCTCAACATGTTCGGAGTAGTTTTTCCCAACCGTAGCTTCCCCATGGACATCTCAACTTTCGCTCAAATCGACACTTTCCACTGGGTCCTTGACATGAACACTTTCGTAGGTAACATTAACCATAAACTAAAAACCACATATTCTATTTCCCCGGCGCACATTATCTTTCAATTCTCCTAACTTTCTAACGTGCGCAGGCGAGGCGTACGACCAGGTTCGCGAGCTCTGCATCTTCCTCCTCAACGGCTTCACGCTCCCGCCGGAGAAGGCGCTGGCCGTCTACATCCAGTCGCCGGGATCGCCCTTCGTCTTCTGCGGCGCTGTCACGGTGGCGCGTCCCTCTGCCGTCCTCACCCTCGCCTGGCCGGAGCCCGGCGCCGGCGGGACGCTGCAGCTGACGGCGGACGCGCAGCCTCTGTCGGCGAAGATCGGTGTGTCGGTAGAGGATCTTGCGTCGCTACCGTCGCTGGACGTGGCGGCGGAGAAGCGAATCGAAGGGTTAGCGTTGAAGGTCGGAGAGAACCTCTTCAATTTCATGCAATCGTTTTGCGGCGTGGACGGATCCAAGTTGGTTGTTCCAATGGATATATTGGACCGGTGGTTCAAGAAGTTTCAGGAACGGGCCAAGCGTGACCCTGAATACTTGAAGGGTTTCGCTTTGTAAGTAGGAAAAGTTTTTTTTTTTTATATATCTAATTTTTCTCACCTTTTTAATTTAATGATGTAACATGCGAACGATAGAGAATAGAAATGGGGATCATTTTGGATTGTGATTCTAATTTAGACGCGCGATTCGTATTTTGCTTCACTACATGATTTTGTTTTCTGTACTGAAAGTATCTTTGGGGGATTTTTATTTTTTAATTTTGGGAAAAATTGAGGCTGTAGTGTTAAATTGTTGAAAGTTACGGGTTCATCATAGTTTAGGACTGGGAAGTGTGATCTGTGTTTAGACTTTTAAGTGTCTAACAATGTTGTTGTGTTGAGGGCGATGGGTATATGGAGGTTAATACTTAATATATCTTGATGCTACTAAATTTTATTATGGTTTTTGTGTAGGGAGGAAAAATCTATTTTTTTGGTAGTAGTACTGAAACATTGAATGCAGGATTAATGTAAAATGCTCAGGTGACATGACTATCGCTGGATTCCTCTTGATGGGTGCTAGTTCTTGCCTACTATTAGTATTTTTGTTTTTTCTGACAGCATCTCATGATGAGTTATAGTTGGGGTGAAAGCAAAAACATAGGTATATTGATTTAGGTTAAAGAATTGGTTGAGTCAAGAGGGCAAATGTTGGGGTGGTTGCTGTGAGGCTGTTGCATGGTTGGTTAGAGTCCACAGCATGCTGCAGTATTAGGAAGCTTATGGGAGCGACCTGTCCTAGTTGTGATGAAGGTTTTAGTTTAAACATGGATTTCTAGCATTTCTTGTGGATTTGCTAGAAATAAAGCTAGAAATCCTCTCAAAAGCACCCCAGATAAATTCTATAATTTTATCCTAGTTTTGTTCTTCAATTGAAAATTTAAGGGGTGTGCTTGTCCAAAGCACCCCAGATTAATTCTATAATTTTATCCCAGCTTTGTTCTTCAATCGAAGTTTGAAGGGGTGAGCTTACCCAGGGTTGACTCGTCGCCTAGTTGGTCATGCATATAAATCTTTTGGCTTATCTCTTAGAAATAATCATATTATACAATCTTAAGACAATCTCAGAAGATGGGTTTCTTGTTCATATCCCAGTGATACCAATACTAGTAGATTGGGTCATGGATGCATATAGGTATATAATTGAACTAAAGCAGCAGCATATGGTATAAACTCGAACATGATTAGTACAAAATAGGAAGACAAACTAAGGCTCAATTAAGTATGTATTTGGGAAAACTAGTTATGAGCTAATTGAAGCTTGGAAAATCAACTGACAAAAAGTTAAATGTTAAATGGAAGTTGAAAAATTAAGTATGTATTTGGGAAAACTAGTTATGAGCTAATTGAAGCTTGGAAAATCAACTGACAAAAAGTTAAATGTTAAATGGAAGTTGAAAGATTAAGTATGTATTTGGGAAAACTAGTTATGAGCTAATTGAAGTTTGGAAAATCAACTGACTAAAAGTTAATGTTAAATGGAAGTTGAAAGATTAAATTGATAAGGAGGTAATTGGATTGAAAATGTTTAATAAAATTATTTGGTTAATTAATTGATAAATGCAACGTAAAAAAGAAGGAAATATTTAAATACTTTGTTAGAATTTAAAATTTGATAATTATATATTTTAATTACTTATAATTTTGTATCATTTTATTTCTCACCTTAGAATTCATCTTAAAAATCAGAATAATAATTTTATTTTATTCTCATTTATAAATAGTTATTAAATTATATAATATAATAAATTTATATTATTATTTTGATTATTTATGTTATAAAGAAGCAAAAAATTTGATGCATTTTGTTAAATCATTTTTAAATTATTAGTGTTTTATTACTTTTTGAAATCAATGCATGGTGTATTTTTTACAAATATTAAGAGTAATTTATAATAATTATTTTTAAAATTTTATGAAACTATACAAATTTTTTGGTTTTTATTTACTCTTATATTAATTTTTTTAATTTTTAAAAAATAGACACGGATACTTCCTTGTACATGTTAAAAAAAAAGGATTGTACATGTTAAAAAAGAGTTGATTTTTTATTTTTTCTTTTAATTCTAATGTCAAATAAGTTTTTAAGGGATCCGAATCTAGTGATGATTTAAAGATTTATTCAAATAATTACTAAGCAGGGTGGGTGAGTAATCGTATTATTGAAATACAATTTTTATTTTATTATTTTTTATATTTTAAATTTTATTTATTTAAGTAAACATTATTTATTTAATTTTTAAAATTATATAAAAATTTTATCTTTAATTTTTATATTTAAAAATTATCTCTTTTAATTTATATACAAATCTTTTAGAATTTATTTTGATTTTTATAATTATACAAATTTTATCCTTTAGTTTTTGTAATTTTATATGAGTAGAAATCAAAATAAATTTGAAATTGCTTATATAAAAATTAAATATAATTATTAAAAAATAAAATTTGTGCAATTATAAATATCAGATGAATAATTTTTTTAACATTAATAATATATTGTTATTATATCTTTATAAAAAAGAGAGATAAATAATAGTGTTTTAGATTATCCCACAATGTAGAGTGGCCCATAGCCATTAGAATTTGTTTGCCTAACAGTAAAAGCAAGCCCAATAACCTCTCGCAGGGCATAAAAATTCAGAATTTGACATCTCACAGAAAATACGTGACTAATAAGCCAGAGTCTCTAAAACTAAATTTGAACATGAAAGTTCATTCTTTCGGATAACGTAAATTCCCTTGTTTTTTAATTGACTAGAAACACGTAAAATTTGTTTAGCTTTTGCTAAACTATGTTCATCGTTTTTTTTATTATTATTATTGAATTAGAGGATTTTTATTTTTAATTTTATGTAAAACACAATATTATTAATAAAGTAATACAACGAATAATAACTCTTTAATAGTTATTCTCTAATAGTTATTCAGGTACTTATTTAATCCTTTTCTCTTTTTTTTCTTTTTCTTTCTATAAAAATATATACACATATATTATAAAAGTATGGTAGCAAGTTATATTTTTAAAAATATATACGTATTATTTTACCTGCTTTTAACTTGATGAATGAGATTTACTAAATTATTACAAATGATAAGAAACTAGACAACACAAAAAATAATATAATCTTTCCTTAATTTTCTTTTTGTAAAATGAATTTAGTGTCTCTTTAATCAAAATAATAAATATTAAATTACGATATTTATATATCACGTTAATATTATTTTGCTTTTATTATGATTACTATTTTATTTTATTTCTTAATTTATTTTATCGTTATTATATACTACTTTTTACAATCCTCATAAATATCAAGAAACTTATCATTATATTTTAATTGATTTAGAAACTATCACTGTTTACTGAAGATAAATAAACATTAATATTCATATTTATTTATTATTTATTAACATGACTCAAAAGAGAGAATATAACATATATTAAATTGTTCTTTTGTAAAAGAAGAGACGAAAATGGTGACTATTGAGAATGAATCTAGTTACAAGACAATAAAAAGGTGGTAGAATGAAAGTAAAATAATATTAGTTCTCAAGACTACATTGTTTTTGTCAAAAAAACAATAAATATGGAAGAAGAAGCTAGATTTACTTTTAAAGGAATAGGTCCACAAGCTTGAAAAAGATATTCAAAGCATTCAACTATAGACTCATTTGTGTCATATAACAAAACTTATCATAGTTTTGTGGTTTAGGACTCTCACAAATTCTCCAAAAACCTTCTTTCCAAGCACTTCAAGCATAATAATTTCTTCAACATCCTTTGCCAACTTAATTACTAGGTTGGTTTTCTAATTTCTTAATGCTTTTAACATACTCCATTCAATATTCATTTCAATGATAAAGTTCTTTCACTTTTTAAAAAGAAAAAACTATTTATTTTAAAGTTTTTATAAAATGTAAACGTAATAATTATGTTTAGAAAAACATAAACATAAATCCTTAACATGCACTTAATTTGTTGAAATCCTAAACTTTAAGTATCTGATTCATGTCTAGCCGTCGCAAAAAATAAAACGAGATAAAAAAAAGTTAACATGAAAAAATTAAATGAAAGAAAAAATTATTAGATAGATATATAATTTTTGTTTATTTTAGATTATACAACTGTATCTAGCAAATTATATTATAAGTATATTTTAAGATAATTTTTAATTATAACTTAATAATATATTTCAACTAAAGAAATATATGTATGTATGAATTTAGAATAAAATTTTTTAATAATTAGAACTTAAAGTGAAAGTAATTTATATAAATATTTTTGAAAATTTTATGAAATTATACAATTTTTTTTTAACATTTAAAGTGAAATCCTTCGCATGAGAGATTAGTATAATGTATAAAGGAATGTCATCTTATATAATTTTAATAATTAAAAGGAAGTTAGAGTAATATATGAAGGAATGTTAGTGTATATTTCTAAAATTTTAGAAAAATTAATGTAAGATAGAACAAATAAAAAAAATTATATAGTTTTGTAAAATCTCAAAAAATATTTATGTAATTTATTATAAAATTAATTTTGTGATATAAAATTTTAAGAATGTGATATAATAATTTGCTTAATACAACATTATTTTACAATTATTTTTATTTGAATATTTTTTCTCATAATGTAATGAATTTTAATCTTCCAACACACGTTTGATATATTATCTTATGATTTTCTTTTTAATTGATTGATTTAAATAACAACAT
>JAMLFT010007674.1:0-14556 GCA_026544285.1 Pachyrhizus erosus | reverse complement strand
TTTTAGAATAGAAAATAATATAAGATATAGGAAATTTTGAAGTAGAAAAGAAGGAAAAAGAATAGAGGCGAGGGAATAAAAATCTAAAATTGCATTTAGAATTAAGAAAAAGAATTTTAATTAAATAGATATAAATATATAAATATCTAAATAATAGAAATAAATAAATGATTTTGTGAAAGAAAATATAGAAATAGGAGAATAAAATATAAAACTATTTTATAAGATTTTAGAAAAAAAATCAGAAATAAAAAATAATAATTAAATATTCAAAACAAAAAATAAAAAGAAAAAGAAAATGAGAAAAAGAAAAGGAAAATAAAAAAAGGTAGGACTGGGGTTCAAACCCAATGCCTAAAGGTGGGAGAGGGAAGCACTCAACCAACTGGGTTGAAGCACATCAGCACTATTAAAACAACAATGAAAAGTGTTAAGTATTGTGTTTTTGAAAAATCAGAAATAATAGGAAAAACGTTAGGGGATGGATTTGAAGGTGCGACCTGGAGGGAGGTTAAGAAATTAGAAAGCAAGGGTTGTCATTTGACAGTTAGGCTCATCACTAAAAATTTATACAAATTAATTATACATAAGATATTGTTAAAAGCGCAAACCGCCATTGAAGTTGCTCACTCAGCTTCTTCCTCGAGTTGTCATGGTCGTCCCTGCACACGAGCTACACTTGAGTCTAGTCCTGCTCCAGCTAGCTGCACCCCTAACAGGTGAATAAAATAAAGCAAGATAGGTTGTCAGAGGATGTTATATAAAGGGAAACAGATGATGAAGAAAAACAGAAAATGAAGGAATTTGATCTTCGAATTCGTACACGAATCCAACTCCTTTTCCTCCATTTGAATCTCAGACACTTTCGTTGTGATCCAAGCTTCATTCGAGTACAATTAATTAGGAAAAGGATAGGAAGAATCACGAATTAGGTTTGTCATCGAAGTTTTGCTGGAGTATTCAAATTCTTCGTCGAAAAGCTTCAAAATAGGTAGGAAGAGCCTCCTTCCTTTACCTTTATGTTCCCCAAAGCTTGTAGAGATAGTTAATTTCATTTTAGAATCAATATCTTACATGAATCTGGCTCAAGAATTAGAATTTGAATCCAGGATACTCACGTTCATTTGAAGCTAATTTTTTAATTCTAAATTCAAACCAAATCAACTAAAACTCAATCAATAATGTTCTTGAAGCTAGAAACAATGTATTGAATTAGTGGATAAGGAAACAAAAGTGAGATTTCAAGGATAAGGTCAAATTCAAAAATCCTGTTATGACTGCCAAACTCCTATTCATTTTAATTAATCCTGCATTCAGAATGTGAGATTCAATTTGCCCCAATTTGGAATTGCTAATAGGATTAGATGTGCATTTAAATTGGGTGACCAAAATGGATAAGGAGGAAATTCGAATTTGTTGCAAGAGAGGAAGGAAAGAGAAAGTGTTTGAGAAAGAAGAAGAGATGGGGTGAGTTTAGTAAAAAGATAGGTGCAAAGAGTAGTCAGGAATGGGGGATGTGAATAGTAAACAGTGGGGTGCAAATAGAAAAAAAAAATTTATTTAAACTTTAATTCAAATAACCTAACTTAGGTAAATAAATATAAAGATAAAAGGTCATAGGGGAAAAGAAGAAAGAAAGAACGAAGGAAGGAAAATAAAGATAAAAATACTAAGAAAAAATGATTTTACCCCTTTTCCTTGTTTTATTCTAGATATATTTTGACTTATGAATGAATCTCTTAATTAAATGCTAAAATTTACTTAGTTAACTAAAGGAGAATGAAATAGAGATAAAAGGAAAATGAGAGGAGAAAATCATAGTAAAAATCAATAGAGAAGACAATTTTGTCTTTTCCTTATTTTTCTGATTATAATTCTTAAAATTTGAATAAATTTCTCAATTAAATTGTAATATTCATTAGTTAAATATAATAGAATCAAATTTGAATATGAAGAAAGATAGATTAGAACATAAACATTAAGGTCTTGGAAAATACCATTTTGCCCTTCTCTTGTCATTTTAGTTGTAAATGAGTGATTGATTGTTTGAAATCTTGTTTAACTATAATTGGTTGTTCTTACTTTGTATGATAATGTTGATTGCCTATATTGATGATAGAAATGAAGATTTATTATCTCTACTAATAGTAGAGGAACCTATAAGATGTTGACAATTGTCTTAGTTAAACAGTAAATTACAAAAATAATCCTAGGGTAGAAGATGAACAGATAAATTCTCAAACAATGGTTGAATAACATTTGTATAAGAGTTGTAAAGTAAGAATGGAAGAAAGATGTTACACAATGATATCATGGAATTAAATATCAATACTAAGGAAGGTTGACAAACAAAGAAAGGAAGGTAGAATGGGCCAGATTCCCTAACGAGTGAGAAGTAAGACTGGAGATTGCAAGGGTTGACCACATAAGGTACCTAAGAAATTTACACAAGCTTTGGTAAGTCCTTCGGTGTAGATAAGATGCCAAGTTGTGAACCGCTCAAAGTGAAGAAAAATGTCACAAAACCAGCTTGGCATTCCCAACAAAGTGGAGCATTACTAAGATTCAGTTGAAAGTATCCTGAACTAGTACTAGGCAGGATGTATACTCCCGATCATCAATCCAAAATGCAAACTTGGATTATTGTTGACACGCTTGTGTAAGTCCTCTTGGAAGAAGTAGTAATAGAGGTTACGAAGGGCCCTAAATTGAATAGAATCCCTAATTAGGCATGTTATGTGAGAAGAGTATCTACGATAGCTAGAGATGAAAGTATACTTGTATGTGTTTGCTTAAGGATAGATTACTCACTCCTATAATCCCACATTTCAAATACAGATGGCGGATGAGTTTCAACCCCTTTTTCACCTGACGATAATACCCCTAAAGGGTCGATGGATGCATGACAGAACTAGGGGAGACAATATATTCATGGGCTATGTCAGATTCGCCTTTAGATCTCTAAACATCGTAGTACCATGACAATTCCAGCACATAGACATCCCAATAATCCTATCTCAGACCCCACCACCTAGATACACGAGAATTCCTCCCGACACTCCAACAATACCTGGACACACCCAACCTCCTCCTCATCAAAACTCTTTCACTGGTTCAATTCTAATGAATGATCAAGGCGAAGGATCTGTATAGAAACCGTTTGAAAAAAAATTGATATTATTGATCAACTTAGGTTATCTGTTGTTTAATATATTGGTCAAATACTTTAGTTTATTTAATATTTTGGGTAATATAATATTTACTTATATAACAATTTTTAGTATATTATCATTAAATCCAAGTCACTTAAATGTGTACGTGCTACTTAAATTTCTTTTAAAATTATAACTTCGAATGAGTTAAGTATTATAATTTATTCAAAATAAAGTATCTACAAATATTACATTAAAATAAAATAAATAAAAAAGACGTTTCACTATAATAGAATGAATAAAAAGGACGTTTCACTGTATAGTCCACAAAAATACGCACTTATTTTTATTTTTTAATCCAAACAAGCGACCAACTTAAGTTTTGCGTCAAGGCAAGAAATGATAATTATTAAGTCAAAAAGCAAACAACGGAAGAGATCCACACTCCAACAATATTTTGCTGGTGAATCGGGCAAAACAAACTAAAAGGATTTATACGATTATTTCGTTAAGTGGCTAACATAATTACGTTATAAAATATTAATAAATTTTTGGCTTGAACTATTCAAATGAAAGTGGTCCACTAAGCTTTCGTTAAGGTAAGTTGCTTTTGCTTCAATCAATAGTATATTGACTAAAGCACATAAAACAAAGTATCTAAAAGAAAATACAGCCACCGAAAATTAAGTAGTATTGAATGAAGGACACCCACATGCAGAAAACTTAGAACTGTCACTGATAGATGCATGGAATTCTATAATGCCAACCCAAGTGCATACATATCAATGCAAATAAAGAATTTAGTAATTTTTGTTTTTTTATTTTATTTTGTTCCCTTTATTTAGAAGCTACCTTAATTTTACTTCAAGATAATTATTCAAGTAATGGATATTGTTTCCTACATTAAAAGATTTTTCGAAAATCAATAAGCAAGATTTTGCAAGACGCTTCCATAAATCCTTTTCGGACTCAATCTATCCTTCTTTAGAGTTTGAAGTCACTAAGTAACATATTATAAAATGAAAGATACTAGACAGTCTTATTTTGAACTTTTGTCAAGCAACATTATTTTAACTCTTGGATAGGAAAATATTTTTTTTAAGAAAGAATGTTAAGACAAAAATAATCAAGATTTTGATATTGTAAATTATAATTAAATTTTAATGATTATAAACAGACAATTAGTATGTCTTAGACAATTAGTGTGTCTTATGATTTGTTTGATGAATTGTTTATCTATCTTTTGTTTTTAGATAATTCATATTCTTTCATTTATTATTTCGTTTGATCATCTATAGTTATTACATAAATACAAATGTTTCTGTTATATAGAAAATGTTCTAAGAATAAATTTTTTTTATCAAAGTATATTAAAAAAGGCTCTTATCCCAAAAGTCACACCTTGAATAACATCAATATTACTCATAATAGAAAAGTTCATAACTAACATCTGATATTTGATAGAAGATTATAAAAAAAGAATAGTAGTTTGTGTTATCAGCAAAGTAGGTAACTAGTTGGTGAAATATACTTAATACAACATTAATTATTGATTCAAACATTTCATCAACAAACGAAGATGAAAGACCATTATGAGGAAATGAATAATTGAAAAATGTCAACTATAAATAAAAGAAGACTTTGAACATAAGAAAATGTAGTTACATACTTTAAGAAAAACCTTCTTATGATTCTCTTCTTCTGAAAATCTTGTAAATTATATCTTCCAAAACAAACTCTCAAATACTTAGCAAATTTGATATATAGACTCGTTACAATTGATCATATTCATTTGATACAAATGTTTAAAGTCACATGAGTCCATATCTATCTTAAAACTTGTGAGGTTAAGACATAAGTGACTTGTTAAAGAATACTCTTTATAATAGTTTAAAAAGACTAAGAAATACTACTTGGTATAGAGTCAAAAATAAGTTGACAAAAAAAAATACTTGTGTATTTCCTAATATAGTGGAACTTAGTGGTTTGCCATGAACTATAAGTAATGTCAATGGCAAAGGTGAATCAATATAAAATATATGGTGTCATTTCTTTTTATTATTTGTATACTAACAACGAAGATTTGTCAATTCATTTTAAATAACATTTTTATATCTTTTGTTTGTTATCCTTTTAGAAACTTTTTTTAACCACCTTTTTCGAAAGACAAAAGATCGTGTATTGTGCTTTATTCAAACATTTTGAAAAAAATAAAATAAAACACAATTTAACCCCTTCTTCTTGTGTTTTCCTATTTGCTTTACAGTTTGGTATCATAGCTCATCCTCCAAGGGGTTAAGCACCTAACAGTATCTAAAGGAAAATATCCAAAAATGGTCAACCAAGAAAGTTAACTTAATCGAGAAGGCACTTTCCTAGTTCATCCTTTAGCTTTTTTTGGCAAATATTATCCTTACTAGAGAGACCGCATGAAGATGTACATTAAATCAAACACAATATCAACTTTGACATATTATTGTTAGAGGTGATATTCCTATCACTTGTCTAGAAGAAAAATGGACTCAAGAATATTTTAACAATGCATAACTTGATACAAAAGCTCGCTACACCATCACCTACACTCTTACAAGGACATAATATAACAAGTTATATGCTTTAAAAACTGCAAAAAAGTTGTGGGGTGCTTTCAAGATTAACTACGAAGGAATAAAGGATGTTTGTTTGAGTAAAGCTACTACTCTCATGAAACAATATAGGAACTTTGTTATAAAGAAAGAGAACATCATTATTTCAAATTATTTTGAATGGTCTTCCTTGTTTCGATCATACAATTACTATTTCTCATAATAACTTGAAGATCCTAAATAGTCTCACTAAGAAATAAGAGATGAAGGCTACAATAGTTAGTGAAGCAAAAGATATGAAAAACATCTCTTTAGATCAGCTTCTAGGAGCTTTGAGAGTTTATGAAGCAAAAGTACTTGTTGAAAGCCAACTAGTTCAACAAGGATCTAGAACTCTCCAAGTAAGAAAATCAAGTCAAAGAAAGGAAGTTAAATATCCAATAACAAAGCTTTAAAAGAAAATTCGTTTGAAAAGTCAGAGGATAGCTTAGATGGATCTACTAATAAAGAGGTATCTCTTCTTTAAAGAAAGTTTAAGAAAATGTTAAAAAAGAAAGAAAAATTTAAGCACTCATTTAGGAAAATAGACAAGTATAGGACAAAAGACAGGGGAGAAAATAGTGATATCATCTACTTTGAATGTAGAAAGCTAGGTCACATCAAGCCAAGATATCCTATGCTCCAAAAGAAGTGGCACTCAAAGAAAAAGAAGAAGAATTTTAAATTCATCTTGAAAAATATTTCAAAATTGGTTAAGAAAAGTTTAGTTAAAGGATTGCTTGAGATTTCTTGGAAAACTCATCTTCTATGTGAAACTTGTCAAAAAGATAAATAAATCAAAATGTTTCACTATTTACTGTTCAAGACATTTTGAAATTTACATATAAATTTATTTGGACCTACCAAAACTTAGAGTCTGATTTTGTCATTATTAATGATTATTCTAGGTATACATTAGTATATTTCCTACGCCATAAAATGAATCTTTTCAGATTTTTGAAATATTTTATAAAAGAGTTCAAAATAAAAATATTTTTGCATCTTTCCCATTAGGAGTAATCACAAGACAAAATTTAAAAATCAAAAATTCAAATCATTTTGTAAAAAGAATAACATTTTTACAACTTCTTTCTGTTGAAAACTTCTCAACAAAATGAGGTAATTAAAAGAAATGACATAATTTTTCAAAAAATGACTAGAACCATACTTTATAAAAATAAAGTTCCTAAATACTTATGAAACCTTAAATACTGCTTATTATATTCAAAATAGAATATTGATAAAAGTCATTCTTAAAAAATTTCCTATAAACTATTGAGAGAAAACACAACATTTCTTATTTTCATCCTTTTGAATATGACTATTTTATTCTATATTGTGTTTTATTCAAAAGATTTTACAAAAAAAATTTAAAACACAATTCAATCTCTCTTATTATTTTCTTATTTATTTTACAAAAAGTAAACCAATATTTCAGCCACTTCGATTTATCTAATAATCACTCTTAAATCTTAAAAAAAATTGACACGAATTTTGTTGAACTTTTTTTTATTGTATAATATTATCTTAACAGAACCAGCTTCTAAATAAAAGTTAGATATAAAATTTTAATTCATATAATTTCAGACTTTTAAAAAATATCTACTCATTGTACTTTTTGCGTTACTTAACCCTTTAAATATAACGGGGATTTCCCTTAATTTTATCAGCAGTTTTAGACCTTTTAGCAAAATGTTAGCCATGGTTCTGGCCCTTAAGAAGGTTTAACGATACAAAGCAAGAAGGTTTAACGATACAAAACAAAAAATACATTTATAACAGTTTTAACTGACACAAACAAAGTACAAGGAGCACTTTGAAAAAAATATGAAACCACAGTACGATAAAAGCGCTTAAATAAATAATAAATATGACTGCACAACCATATCGCTCACCACTTAGTTTCTTCATTTTATTAACTCATGGAGAGACCAATGTTCTTATCACTTTGATTTATCTAATAATTACTCTTAAAATTTTACAAATTAGGATCGAATTTTGTGAAACTGTTTTTATTGTGTAGCATTATTCTAATAGAATAAACTTCTAGAGAAAGATTAAATGTAAAACTTGAGATTAATTATATTTTATTCCTTTCACCCTTATACTTTCTTCAAGAAGTATTTTCTTGTACATTTTGTGTAACTTAACCTCGTCTGTGCTTTAGTGGTGTTTCTGACTTCTTACCAAAGGTTTTAACCATGATTGTAATCTTTAAAGATGTTTTTTTCTTTTTAATTCGTTTAAAGATGTTTAATTATACAAAAGTATAAAGAGTTTAAGTGACACACAAAAAAGGCACAAAAGATACTTTTTGAAAAGGTATGAAATTACATAAAGTGTAATTTACACTAAAAATTATGCCAACAAATAATATTATTATCATCAATCATATAACAATTGAAAAGTTGGATATATGGTATAGAGAAGAAAAACTATAGAAGCGCATAAAATAAAATAAATGATAAATAAGACTGCACAACTATTCCTTTTCCTTTCGCCACCTATATGGTTACATCTACGAATTGATATTAAAATCGTTTCAAGCTAAAGTCTAAACTCATATGCTAGACAGTGTGCATAGTTTATGAGGGTGAAATCCACTATTTACATTAAAGTAAATGCTTCATGAAATGAATTTCAAGATAAAATTATAGCAATTTGACGGTAGCAACACAGATTTAAAATTCAAATGCAAAGAAGATTCCTCAGTATAACCAGTATCCAAAAAGTAGCTTATCCAAACAGTAGCTTTCAATAAATATCTTAAAATGTTATAAGTGGTCCCAATTCAATAAAAGAAATTGAACTAAAATATGTTAAAATGCAAATTAATTTAATCGTTCACTAGTCAGTTCCATGAAACTTGCAACATGATATATGAACAACTCAAATATTTATTATCCTTCCCTATGCCATATAACCTCCATGATACACATTCAATGGCAATTCTCAACTGTACAATAAAGTTACTACATATATATACTGAATTCCGAAAGAAAGTACAGAGACGTGAAATTAATAATAAAGAATGCTATAAGGTAAAACAGTTAAGTATAGTGCCATAACGGAGTGAAAGAATGTACAAAAATCATCTCCTATTTTTCTCTTGTGGAAAGGAAAAATTAGCAGAAAAAATTCATATTTGTTAACAAAATGTCGAGATGTTGCAACCTTTCTTCACATGCCATCTTTGGAAGGAAGATCATGGTATGTTTGAGTGAGTGTTAAGTTCCCTTCTCGCTCATTCGACTCGATAAGCATCAACACAACTTCCCGCATTGATGGCCTCTTAGTAGGAGACACACTTGTGCACAGCAAAGCAAGCTTCAAAACAGTGAGCATGTGATTAACAGTGGTTTGGTCTTCAAGATCTACACGACTGTCAAGTATCTCTGGTGTCAATGTCTTGTTGTGGTCCCGGATATGGTTTCTCACCCATGTGACAAGATCACCTCCTTGCTCTAGTGGCTGAACTGGAGTTCTTCCAGTGAGCAATTCCAAGAGCACAACACCATAACTATAAATGTCGCACTTTTCTGTGACCTTCATGGTATATGCATATTCTGCCATACAAGATAAAATGGTTCACCAAACAGTAATTGATAGCTAATCAAATTTAGTCTAAGGTATTGAATAAATTAAAAAACAAAAACAAAAAGGGTAACACTAAGAACTAAGAAGCACAAGTGGTAATATGCCAAGTGACATGAATAAAATCCATGTGGTATGAGATTCTTTTTAATAACATTTAACCATGAGGATTTATTTGGTGCCATCTTAGAAATGAGGATGAAAAAATTCAAGGATGAGATTAATTTAGCAAGCTGGTAAGGTCAATACCAGTAAACTGATTGTAACAATGTCAGATGGTCTCTCTTAAAATCATCAAAATCTATAGTCAGAAAAAGAAATTTGAAAACTGCTTAATGTACAAAACTCACTTCTTCATGAAAGAAAAAACAGTAAACGTTGTTTATAAGCATGGAGTGAAATCACAAATTATAATAGGCTACAAGACACTACTCAAACAATAATATGATCTACCTTGATAGACTAGGCTATCTATGTCAAAACAAGATATAAAGTGAAGAAGAAAGTTTATGGTACATTAACTAACTAGAACAAAATAGGAGCTTACCAGGAGCAATATATCCATAAGATCCAGCAACAGCAGACATCGATTTTGACTGGGGCATGTCAATCACTTTTGCCAAACCAAAATCACCCACATGGGCCTCAAAATTTTCATCCAGCAGAATGTTGTTAGATTTTATATCGCGGTGAATAATCTTTGGTTTGCAGTCATGGTGCAAGTAAGCAAGACCCTCAGCAGCTCCAAGAGCAATCATGAACCGAATTGGCCACTCCAAATTACTTGCAGAACCATGCAATAGTTCACCTAAGCTACCTCTTTCCATGTACTCATAAAGAAGGAGATTGGAACCTTGGTGATAGCAAAAGCCATACAACTTCACTATATTCCGATGCCTTATCCTTCCCAGAGTTGATATTTCAGCCCTGAAACTGTTCTCAACGTTGTTCCCTTCCCTGTTAGATGCTAACTTTTTAACAGCAATGGTCTTAGATTTCATCACTGCCTTATAAACGGTTCCGCATGCACCCTTACCAATAACATAGCTTTCATGAAATCTTTTTGTAGCTTCAACTAGATCATGGAAAGTGAAATCTTCCTTTGGAGGCAAATAGATATCTGAATCTGGGGAGGGAGGCTCAGTGCCTCCAGAGGAATCAATTGGCTCCCTAGGACGTCTCATAAAATATAAAATAACTAAAATGAAAATGAGTGAAACACCTCCAACAGAAGCTGCAATGATCATGACAATTTTAGCACGAGGAGAATCAAATTTTTTCCCTGAAGTGTCAGAACGAGAAGCTGGATTGCTGCAGTCATCGAGAGGTGAACCACAGAGGCCATTGTTACCACCAATATAGCTGCTTATAGCCATATTTTGGAAAATTTTAGTGGATGGAATAGGTCCAGAGAGGTTATTGTATGAGAAATTGCACCCCAACAAGCTTGAAAGCTCTTCAAATGTGCTGGGAATTTCACCATCCAAATGGTTGTTATTGAGATAGAGATATTCAAGCATGTTGAGATTGCCAAGCTGAACTGGTATTCTTCCAGAAAGGTTATTGTAACTGAGATCCATTGCAATTTGCAAGGTTGAAAGAGAACCCAACTGGGGAGGTATTTCACCAAAGAAATAATTGCCATCCATCAACAACCAGTTCAAATGAGATAGATTGCCTAATGCCGCAGGAATATATCCAGACAGCTTATTATCTGAGAGCTTGAGAATCTCCAAGTGCTGAAGTGTTCCAAGCTCATCTGGCAAGGAACCAGAAAAGTTATTCTGGCTGAGGTCAAGCCGCTGTAGCCTTTGACACAAAAAGATTTCAGGTGGGATTCTTCCAGTGAAAAGATTTGATGAAACATTGAAGGTCACCAACTGAGAGAGATTTCCTATTTCCTTAGGCAACTCCAATGTGAAGTAATTGTTGGCAATATGAAGCCTTTGCAATTTGTGGCAGTTCCCAATATCAGCAGGGAGTGTACCACTGAACCTGTTCTCATTCAAATCAATTGCAGTCAAGTTCTCCAGCTTACACAATTCCGAAGGGAAGCTACCAGTAAGCAAGTTGTCAACTAACAACAACTGTGTCAATGATTTGCAGTTTAGTATCCCTGTTGGTATATTTCCATTGAGCTGATTAGCTGCCAGATTCAACAACATCAAGCGAGAATTTCGACATAGATGAGGAGGTATTCTTCGTGTCAATTTGTTGTCAGAAAAATCAACCACCCAAAGAGGACTACGAAGTCCAAGTCCCTGAGGAATAACACCACTAAGGGAGTTGTCAAAAAGTTGCAATTGATACATTTTAGGCAAATATTGGAAGCCAAATGGAATTGGACCCGTGAGATTATTTATTGACAGGTCCAGCTTGGACAGGTTCTTCAAGCTACTAAACTCATTTGGTATAGCACCAGTTAGATGGTTCTCAAAGAGAAAGAGCAAATTTAGACCACTTATTTTGCCAAACTCTGAAGGGATACCACCTACTAAAGAGTTTTCTGAGAAATCAATGTCTAAACATGAAGAAAGATTTCCAATTTCCCTTGGAATGGTTCCATTCAACTTGTTTCTGTAAAGATACAGCCACCTCAATGATTTGAGGTTCCCAATTTCTTTAGGTACATCTCCAACAAGATTATTCCCATACATAGCAACATTCTCAAGCTTGGTACAATTCCCAATCTCTTTAGGAATAGGTCCTGACAACTGGTTTCCCCATAAAACCAGTTCTTTCAAGTTGGTAAGCATCCCAATCTCCCTTGGTATCTCGCCTCCTATCTGATTTTGAGCAAGACCAAGACGTATTAAGCTCTTACATTCGCCAATTTCCTTCGGCAAGTTACCGGTAATGTTATTTGCTCCAGCTCTGAAATTTACAAGATTCTTAAGATTTCCAATGGAATTAGGCAGGGGTCCAACAAGAAAGTTGCTATAGGCCACTAACTCAACCAATGAAGACAAGTTCCCCAACTCATCTGGAAGCACACCAGAGAGTTTGTTGTTGTAAATATTCAAACTTCTCAAAACAGACAGCTTACCCAATTCAGCAGAAATTGTCCCCTCAAATTGATTATTGTTCAAATAAAGATATTCCAAATTCAAGCACTCCCCAATCTCCTTAGGGATGTCTCCTGTCAGCTCATTGTAAGCAAGATTGAGATAAGTTAGATGGGTCAGACCCCCAATGCCAGCAGCATTTAGTGTTCCAGAAAGATGCATTGAACTCAAATTAAGAGACACAACCACAGAATTGTTATTATTATCATGAGTGCAATTCACACCTATCCATCCACATGGGGTTTCATCAGTAGACCTCCAATTTCCCAGAACATTAGATTTATTATGAAGTCTATTCATAAGCTCTTGGAGGATTTGCCCTTCTGTGTTCAACCCCTCAGTGCTACAAAGAAATAAAGTCAATAGCAGCAAAATAACAGAATACCCTTTTGCCAAAGCTCTTCCCTCCTTGATATCCCCAGCCATCTTAATATTCAAGACCTGTACAAGCAAACCACCAATCAGTCACTTTCACAATTTAGACAAATCTTTTTTTGTCATTAACCTCATACCAATCAATTGAATATTGATTAGTATTAATCAATCAACACTTGAAAACAACTATTTTGCTCAGAAATGAAATAATCCAAATGTTCCTGGAAATTCTTGCTCCCATTGAACATTTGTATAATCCAGAAAAACTTTGGTAACTTCTATATTTAACAAAACCTCAAAATTCAAACTTGGGGAGTAGGCCTAATGAACTTAAAGTCATATTCCAGTATTCCACAATCCCAAACATCATTCCCAGAATCTTAATGAATCAGCTCAAAGACAAAAAGACACACATGAATATTACACAGAACGCCACGATTCTAAATGGTTAAAAACAATAACACAGGAAGAAAAAACACACCTTTCTTTCAAATACCAAACCACCATCACTCATCAAAAAGAAGATAATAACAAAAGCAGCAGGTCCACCACTTGGGATCAGCAACTCCTTGTGAAGGAAAATTGAGAGGAACCATGAAGAAGTTGATGAAACTTTAGCCAAAAACAGAATACACCCACGGCGCCTTTTGGCATGAAAAGTGGGATCTTCGATCTGAAAAAAAAAAGGGCCAAGATTTTGAGGAGAAAAATCCAAACCCCTTTATCTTTGCAGGGACTGAGAAAGAAGCAAGACTCAAGGTTCAATGAATCAGAAAATGAATATCCATCATCCTGGGGTGGCACTGTTTGTGGCTTTTCTCTGTTTGGCATAAGGGAATGAAAGAATGAGTGTGAAAGATCAACCTTTTTTGGGGTGAAGTTTTAATGGCCGACAAAGCATGCTTTCACCTTTCACTTGTAGGATCATTTTCATTGTCTCTCTCCAACACCAAAAGGGCATCTCTTTGTTGTTGTTGTTGTTTCTTTGTTGTAGATTTTGTTAATGTTTGATGACACCCTTTTCTAGTGTGATACAGAATAGGGAAGAGAAGAAAGTTTTGTTGGAACTTTTCTTTGGAAAACTTTGGTAGTTTTGTTTTGTTTGTTTGCTTGTGATTGTGATTGTGATTATGATGGGTAGGGAAGTTGAAGTTCCTTCGTGTTTTTAGTAGGTAGGCGCTGAAATCCTTGTAGGTATAATAGTTGTAGTTGTACTCAATACTCCCGTGCTTTTCTACGAGTTACGCTTTCAGCCAATTCTCTTTTGCCACGTGGATCATCTGTAAATCTTCTGACTCCCCATATCTATTTAAGGTCGTTGTTCTAAGATTTATCTCTCATCTTCAGTATAGATTATTATAAGAAAAAGAAAGGTTTTTTTTGTTGTTTTTTACCACAGAAAAAGAAAGTTCCGAGAATGAGAGTTAGCTTCTACAATAGAGTGAAACCAAATAAGATCGTCATTTTATTGTAAGAATAGTTTTAAGATGGAACCAAAGAAGATAAAACAATAATTTTCTCTTACATTCTAGGATTAATTACTCTTTTAATTTTTATAGTCGTAAGAATATTTTCTTTTCATTTAAATAATTTAAAATATTTTATTTTCATATATGTATTTGTCATTTTTTTAATTTTTTTCTGTTCAGTCTAAAATATTTAACAAACTACATTTAGATTCTTTGAAACTATTATAAATTAGAATTGACAATAAAAAAATCTTAAAAATAAAATTAGACAAATTTA
>JAMLFT010007673.1:0-14558 GCA_026544285.1 Pachyrhizus erosus | reverse complement strand
TTATTTAATAAAATAAGTTAAGTTCGTAACATTTTAAATAATTTTTATAAGAGTATTTTAAATAAATAATTTAAAAATTTTAGTAGGTATAAAATTTAGTAAATATTTGTAAAAGTTACAAACTTAATTATAAAATAGGAAACCGCGGTTTTCAAGCTTCGAAATAGACTCGTGGGGCCAAAAAATAATATAATATATATTACATTTAAAATAAAGTATACTTGTTTTGATAACTAGCGGTTAGTGTGTTTTGATGCAAAAATTTTCTTTTAGAATTCTATTTATTTATTTATAATTTAATTTTAATTATTTACAAAAATATTAATATAAAAAGAAAATCTAAATTTATGAAAAATAAATATTATTTTTTCTCTCATTTTATCCAATATCATTTTCTATTTCTTAAATATTTTATTATTTTTTATCATTATTTTTTATAAAATTTTATATTAATCTGTTTATTTTAACTATGAAACTATATATTTATACTATTTATTTTATTATTTTAGCATTCTATTTCAAGATATTAATAATCAATTAGCATTACACTATGCAATACGTAATAATATTTAATATATTAAAAAAATGGAAATATGATGTTGGTTCAAACGTATTTTTTTTAAAATTAATTAAAAATATTTTAAGATATAGTATAAAGTTATTAGTAAAATGAAAAATAAAAAAATTAAAATAAAAAATGTAATGAAAATAATTTATCCTTAAATAAATAATATAACATATAAAAAAAATTAATAAATCACTAAAATTATAATTACTCAAAGATGTTTTTTATCCATAAAGTAAATTTTAATTTAAATAAAAATATTACATAAATATATTCATTTTTAATAATTTAAATTTATTATATATTTTAACAAATTATTTTATTAAACAAATTATAAGTATGATGTTTATCTTAATTTTATAAAGTCTATCATATCACATAAATTTAAACACTTTACACAAAAATTCATTCTAATACTAAAATTATTAAAATGAGTGTTTAATTTAGTTTTATGATTAAAAAATAATTTTTTTATTAATGTAAACAGTTAAATAGCATTACTTATTTAAATATTCATTTAAATAACACATTATCAAGTCATTTATAATAATTTTTGGAATAATATTATTTAATTTTAAACAACTCATAAAAATATTTGGAATAGAGATGTTCCAACTAAATTTTCAATATCCCAATGATCTTTTAGTTACTTTTTTCAAACAATGACTTAGTCAAGAATGTAAAATTTTCTATACTAACCGTGTTTGAAATTTAAAACCTAAAGAAATTTCTTGCGACTTTAATTTAAGAAATTGACAAGATTAAGATTCAAAGTCAAAACCCTTAAAAAAAATCCAAATCAAACAGCTGACCTGGCAATAATTACACATCTTGTTTGCTAAACTACCTTTAATATACATTATCATACGTTAGATTCTAATGTTCACATCACTCAACATTTTGAAACCAATAATAAACTATAAAGACGTTGGAGTCATACACAGAATGTATATATTGTTTTCATTCTGTGTCACTTGCCACCTTCTTCTAAGGATTCAACCAATAAAAATAATAGAAGCAGATAAATAAGGAGAGGAAGTAGAGAGGGAATGGATGGCACAAAGGGTGGATGAGATTTGAAGTTGGAACTGTTCTTGTTCCTATCTTCACCATAAATTTTAAATTAGACTTTGCATACATGTAGATTAAACTAATTAACAATCATCACACTATTAATTTAATTTAATTAATCACATAAAATCAGTAGCACTTAATTATAT
Source organism: Pachyrhizus erosus (assembly GCA_026544285.1). Lineage (NCBI taxonomy): Eukaryota > Viridiplantae > Streptophyta > Magnoliopsida > Fabales > Fabaceae > Pachyrhizus > Pachyrhizus erosus. The sequence continues at coordinate 12,773 of JAMLFT010007673.1, read as the reverse complement.
TACTTTTGAAAATTGCATCGATTATTTATTAATTACACAGCATTATACAAACAAAATATACACAAGCTTCTCTTCAATGTTGACAGTATTTGGACTCAAAGCTATTTAATTTAACACTTTTATTTGTTCAATTACATCGAGCCTATAGTGCGTGTGGTGAGTGTATATGCTTCCTTAGTGTAAGTGTATATGCTTCCTTAGGGCCATAATTGAAGTTTTTTTTTTTTTTAGATGTGAATATTATTGAAATAAATTTTATTTCTTTTAATAAAGTCTTTTTTATTCACGACAAGGGTAACATGAGAAAGTTAGCCAAATTTCTAATTGTGGAAAACTATTTTTTAAGTTGATATTTATTTTTTTTTCAAGAAAAGAAGTCAATATGATGTTTATTAAGCATTTTTCATTGACTTGTTATATATAAACCATTTTTTGTTAATTTTTTTATGCATTTTTGATAAATTTTTCTTACAACAATTTTGTAGTTCATTTAAACTACTCACCTATTTGGTTCACTAATTTTTCAGTCTAACTAGATGGTTTGATCTATAGGTTAATAGTTATCGGCATCACTCATTTTTATTTTATTTTTTATGAAAATATTCTTCATTAAAACTAATTTTTATAATGTAATTATGTTTTAATACACGATGAAAAATAATTTTTGTGATGTATTTTTTTCACGTTACAAAAACTAATTTTCCTAGTTTTGCATTTTTACGTTATGGAAACTAATATTTGTAATGTAATTTGTGATAGTATGTAAACTAGTTTTTGTAACCAACAAGTTCTAATCCACCACAGTTAGTGCACAGCTGAATTTTCTAAACATGTTGTCAGATATTTGATTTTTGATTATGTGAATGGAGAAAATTTTGTTTGAAGAGACAAAATCCATTTTAATGATCTTTATGTTTTGAAAGAAATTATTTTTTTAATTATTAATTAGTACACTAAAGAAAAATTAGTTTTTGTAATGTAAAAAAATTACATTAAAAAATCTATATTTATAATGTATTATAGAACAAAACTACATTACAGGAACTAGTTTCAGTAAAATCTATGAAAATTAAAGTGTGAAAATGAGAGGAAAGAGGAGAATTTAAAAAAAAAGATAAAAAACTGTGAGGAGTGTGAAAAGCAAAACAATGAGTGTGAATAGTATTGGTACTGTTATGATTGTGGGATAACCTGAATTTATATCTGCCATTTAGTGAAATGCTATGGCATAAGCTAAACACTGCCCTGATCTGTCCTCCTAAAGACCACATGAGGGACAGCTATCCCTCTTTGCAGAGTTTTTTCCCATTTCAAAATGAATCAATAAATAATAATAATAATAATAAAAAACTTATACAATTGGCAATGGTATTTGGTAAAGTCATGTAAAGGGATATATATTTTGTTTGAGTAAATTTTTATATAAGTATTTATAAGATAAAATAAATTAAAATTCTTTAACAAGTTAAAGTAAACTGATGAACCTTAAAAAAGAAGTTAGATGAAAAAGCTTTTACATAAGTTGATTTTAATTTATAAAATAAAATATAAAAAAAAAACATGAAAGGACATTAGTCACAGATATTTACTATATGAAAAATAATATCGAGAAAAATTACTTTTGAATCATTAAAGGGAAAAATCCTAAACCTGGTTCCATAGCCTCTTGCAAGTAAGCCACCCTGCAAAATAATTAATCATAGATCAATAAAAGGAAATTGACCAAAAACGAATGATTCTTTTTTAAAAAAAAAGGATATATACTAAATGATCTTATGCTTTAGGTGTTCCAAGAAGAATTTTAAGTGAAAATTCCAGGCATGTGAGAAAACCATACTGCTGCATTGCCCCATGATTCATGAAACCGTTGCTCTAAATTGTCATTGTTAACATATCACAAATTGGCAACCTGAATTTTATGGGGAGTTTGCAAGGGATGAAGAATCCAAATTATAGTGATTGATAATTTAATTATTATTTTATAATGACTTTTATGATGTAACAATCACTTTCTCAGTTTATTATACCCCTTGGCGTGACTCGATGTAATGAACTATATATTTCTCTCCATATATTTATCTCTAAGAGAGAAAGAAATATAAATTTTAAAATAAAAATTAGTGTAATTCAAAGTTCTCTTTGAAAAAAAATAACAAAATAGTGCAACTTATTCTTTCTTTAAATGTTAACTCACAAGTCTCGGCCAGAAAAAATTACATATCTACAATATATACACAAACGTTGGTAGTATTAAAAATATAAGTGCAAATTACACTCTCTTCTCCCTAAAAGATGTTATATATTATTACATTATTTTTTTATTAATATGATATGATATAATTAATAAATAATCTTATTTTTTAAATATATAATTAGAGTTTAATCCAACAGAGAATTATTCAAATTCACAAAAAAAAAATATATATACTATATTATTCTTTCATTTTATTTTAAAATTTTTACTCTCCTCTGTTGACAAAATTAAATACATGGCATTACCTTTTTTAGAAAAAACATTTGTTAAAATTTTGTTTAGTTTTGTTAAAAAAACATATTATCAAAATATCAAAATATCTTGTACACTTTTCTCCCTGCAAGATATAAGTATTATACCACCATCCCTTCTAATATTAAAATACACACTCTCCTATTTAACTAATGTAAATATATTAGACTTTCCTACGTATAATACTAAATAATCATTCTTCACACATTCACTAAAGTGGTATTTCAATTTGAAGTATATATTAGAGCCTCTCTCGAAATAGATTCGAAACTTTCATGATGTAATAAATATCATCTTATTAATCGAAACTAATGCCATACTTCCGTAAATGGTCCTTTTAACATTTTTTTAATATTTCACAAAGAAACAATTAAATAAAAAGGGTAAATCACAAAGAAAGTCATTATAATATTTAACATTATAATGACTTTTTTTAATAATTTAGTAATTTATTACATAATTTTTTAATAAATTATATTTTTAAAATTTTATTTACTTAAAATAGTTAATCATATCAAACTAGTTAAAAAAAATTAAAAATATAATTTGATAAAAAAAAATATTATAAATGATTTTCTTTTAGAGTACTTGATGACATGACAAATAATTAAATTATAAATGTCATTATTTAAAAAAATAAAAATAAGAAATAAAAAATAGTTAATAACAAGAAATAAAATAATATTGAAAAGATTAAAATAAAAATTACTTTTAAAAGAACAAATTCATATTTTAAGTCATAATTAAATATACATCCATTTGAACATAAACAACTCTATGAATTCGAACGACAACAACTCTGCCCAAAATGTTTATCTTTCATTGTTCCATGGATAATAGTAGGGGTTTAATATTATATGTTAATCATATCGAAAATAAAATAAAAAATAGAGTAAAAAGAATATATATAATGCAATTATGCAACGTCTAAGTTTCTCGATCAATTTCTTGAAGTCTGCCTATAATATCAACCATAGTATATATAGCTTATATATTTGATTTGGTTGTGGTCAACTAGTGAAGACATTCTATTGTATTTATAGAGTTGTTGTGTCTTTGGATAACTTAGCAAAACACAATTTCAGGTGTTCTCGTACGTGTCTTCAAACACATATATCAGTTGCTTTACGAAGCATCTCAACATCCCACACAAATCATTCCCGATACAATAGAAACTTCTCAACATAATTCACACAATAGAATTAACAAATAAAAACACTCGAAGCTAGGAATGGAAAAGAAAAAGAAAGAACAATAGAAGAGAAAATTTTTATCTGTGAAAAATTGATGAGAAATTTAAATTTAAAATCTCAAAAATAAAATTTTGTTAAATCATAAAATAACAAATTTACATAATCCAATATTGCATTAACAAAAGACAAATTGGTGAATTTGTACTACAACAGACTCAATGACTCAAACTCATGTACATAAAAAATTTCTATTTCTTGTTGATTATTTTAAAAGTTTATATCTCAAAATAATATATGAACTTTTTAGTTAAAAATATTATAAACAAGATGAGACTTTATCTTTTGGAATATTTTAAAGAATCACAATAATTTACTGTAAAACAGGAAAGATTTGCATTTATATTACAAAGAAAACATGTGGTTTTTTTTCATCGCTTCATATTAAAAATTCTAAATAAATATATATGTTTCTATATTGTATGTAAGATTAATATATATGATTATATATATAAAAATATTATATAATATTATCTGTATATTTTTAAATTTTAAAATAGTATAGAGTTGTTGTGTGTTTGAATTATGTAGGGAAAGACAATTTCACGTGTTGTCGCATGTCTTGAGCTACATGCATGAATTAAAGTGGTTAATAACTTATTTAATTATTAATTTATAATGACTTTTAAGACGTAATAATCACTTTCTCAGGTTATTAAACCCATTCGCATGACTCAGCTGTATAATGAGCCATATCTCTCTCCACATATATATATAAAAGAAAGAAAGAAAGGAGTGTATTTTAAAATAAAAAAAAAATAGTGTAAGTTAAAGTTATATTTTAAATCTTCAAATGTTAATTGACAAGACCCGTGATTACAAAATTTAAAATGAGTACAATACATACACGTATGTTGGTAGTATTAAAAGTATGCATATACATCATATCGTATTTTGTTCTATGGTAGAGAAATTGAAAGGGAGAGGATAATATATTAAGACTAGTGGGAGAAAATAGAAATAAATAGAAGGAAGAAGAGACTGAGAAAGGATGGGATAAAAAATAATAATAAAATAAAATAAATAAAGTAAAAGAATACTAAATTTGTAGGAGAGTCTCCAGAAAATGGAAATGCAACTTCTATATATGAATGGCACTTTATCCTCTTGTTTTGGAAAGGAATATTGCAGTTATTAGTGAATGAAGATGTATAGCTCCTTTTTATGTAGAAGGTTATCCAAAATTATTTAATAATTCTTTTTGCGGGTGAGGTATATATTTTTTTTTTCTCATTCTATTACACATTTTTGTGAAAGAATAACAAAAATTAAACTAAAAATACAGTTGATAATCCAGATTAATTAACGAATCTTACCTTACTTTCCATGTCCTGACTATCACCAATTAAGGATTTGCGATATGATATTCCCACGTTTTTATGAATTTAACTTTTATATTAATTATAATATTTTCTTAAAATTATGTTTTTTTAGTCTTTATTTTTTTTAAAAAATTTGTTGTTAGTTTCTGATAAAAAGTATTTGGCTGTTCTTACTTTTTTTTTTATATTAATACTTTAATCTTTATTATCAAATATCATTGTTAAGTAATGATATAATATTAATTTTATCAATATTTTATGACATTTTATTTTTAAAAATTTAAAATCATAACAAACAATATTTACCTAGCGTATTTAAAAAATGTTAAATAATGTCTCATGACTAAAAATCATCAAAGACTACTTCCCTATCATATAAAAGCAAACTCCTCTCCTTCAAAATAAAATCTAAAAAAAAAAAAGTAAAAATTACCATCCTCAATTCTCAAAAATTATAAAATTTTCATTCACATCGCATCCAGCCAAAAGATAATACACTTAATTTCTATCACGACACAATAATAATACACATTATTTCACACAAAAATTCTTTGGCAATTAGGTATAAATGGTGACAACCCATTAAGAAAAAATGAATGACGGACAAAACACCGTTTGGTCTTAAAGCGGTGAAGAAAGCAGTCAGAAAGAGTGTTTAATATTATTTTTTTTTCCTTCAAAATCACTGCCACTTGATAACCTTCTTTGGACACAACGGTGATGGATAATGTGTTAATGTGAAGGGCCAATTTTGAATTTTGAAAAAAAAAAAACATAATTAACTCAATTTATTTTGTGCCTCCTTGTTTGAGAAAGTGAACTTCATCGCAAACTAAAAAGCCCGAAGCCTTCAAACTTGGTATACGAGCTGGGCTCAATTTGTTATTGCGCCTAATCAAAATAAAATAAAAATAAATTTGAGAAAGAAGACGAATAATCCTTAACCTCTAGCAAGTACTTTTGACATTTTCATTTTAAGGACGCTTTCTTTTAATAACAAAGAAAAAACACGATTAGCTAGTTTTCTGACAAATTTTTCACCTTATATCGTCTATTTGTGAATAAATGTCCAAGATTAGTCCTTCAAAGCTTTTAAAATAATTACTTTCAGACTTTGGGTCAGTTCTTGTATTTTAATTGATTGCTGCAATTTCAGTCTTGTTGAATTGATTTGAATCTTCTGTAAATGACCCTTTTTATATTTTTATTATTTCATAAAGAAACCATTAAATATGAAGGGTAAAATCACAATCTCCTCATTTGAGAGAAGTTTGAATTACACTTCTCTTTCATTATATGCTCCCAAAATTAAAAAAAAATGGCCTAACAAAAAAATATGTATCCATTTTAACACAAACAACTCTTTGACAACGACGTTGAACCCTTTTAATCGACTTCAGAACATTGCCCAAAACCTTAATAGTAGGGGTTTTATGTTATATGCTAATCATATTGAGAATAAAAATAGAGAAAAAAGAATATGCATAAGATTGATTATTAAAACAGAATGTCATATATTTACTGTAGAGTATGGAATTGTTATCCATTAAGATGGAAACATCAAACTGGAATTCTAACAGAATGCAACAATTTAACAAGCTCATAACTAAATTAACAATTACTATTATATTCCTTTTCTGTATCAGCTAATTAAGCAAGAAGCTGGAATTTTGGCTCAAAATATATAACTAGTATATATAACACTAATGACTAGTTAACAAGATGAGTCAGTAGTATAGTATATGTAAGTATATGTTTTGTTTTTTTTGTATCTGTATGAGCATGCATGTAGGTGTGTTCTAGGTAGTCTTTTTTGTGATGAGTTTTGCCCGCTCGGCCCTGAGTTGTTCCATCTTCCTCTGCCAACCTCGCACTCTGTGCTTTAGTTTCATCCTTGTCTTCCATGTCACCAACAGCTCTACGATTCCTTTGCCTTGACTAGTGGATGTGGAACATTCATCACTTTTGCTTGCATTAATCGTATCCTGGTTTATTTGAATTAAAAAATTTAGAAAATTCATTTCTCCATCAATTTCTTCAAGTCTATCAGCAGCCATAGCTTCTTAATTTGATTTGGTTGTGATGAACTACTGAAGATGTGTGTTTGGATAACCCAGGAAAAGATCGTCACTTTCTTTGATTTGGTTTTGATGAACTAGTGAAGTGATTAAAGACACTGTATTGTATTTATACAAGTGTTGTGTGTTTGGATAACATAGGAAAATACCATTTTTCACGTGTTGTCGTGTCTTCAATCACATGCATGTGGTCTATACTACATCACTGAATCAGGAAATTGGAATTTGTAAAACATGAAACATTTGGATTCATATTTTTGTCTGATTACATTTTTTAATTTAATTTATAATTTTTTCATATTTTGTTACACATTTTTATGAAAGAAATAGAAAAATTAAACTCAAAAGATAAATAAATAAATAAATTAATAATCCATATTAATTAACGATATGTAACCTTACTTCGTATATCAGGACGATCAACAACTAATGATATTTTTTTTTGCCATATGATATTCCCATGTCAAGACCGAACACTTGATGCCAATTGAACATATAATAAACATACCAAATTTTAATTTATGGAGTATTAAAATTTAAATTCTAACTGAAAAAGTAACAATAAAAGTTAAGAATTAATTTTGAACTCTTATGGTGCAACAAATAACATGAAATATTTTAAAAATAAATCATTGAGGTAAAGTGATTGATAACTTAATTAATTATTAATATATAATGATTAACAATCACTTTCTCAGCTTATTAAACCCATTCGCTTGACGCAGATGTATAATGAGTCATCTCTCTCTCCATATATTTATCTCTAAGAAAGAAAGATTTTATAAGTGTAATTTAAAGTTATCTTTTTTAAAAAAATAATAAAAACGTGTAATTTATTCTTTCTTTAAATGTTAATTGACAAGTCTCGCGGCCAGAAATTTTTTAATGAGGACAATATATACCCATATGTGAGTAGTATTAAGAATATGCATATACATGATATCGAAATTTGTCCTATGCTAGAGAAATTGAAAGAGAAAGGATAATGTATTAAGACTTGTGGGAGAAATAGACATAGAAATAGAAAGAAGAGACGGAGAAAGGATGTGATAAAAAAGAACAAAAAAATAAAATAAATAAAGTAAAAGAGTACCAAATTTGTACGAGAGTCTCTAGAAAATGGAAACGCAACTTTTATATATGAAAGACATTTTATCCTCTCATTTGGGAAAGGAATATTACAGTTTTCAGGGAATGAAGATGTATCACTCTTTTTTTCCCCTCTTTACAAGGTACATTTGGAAAAACTTATTTAATAATTTTATTTTTCATATTCTGTTACACATTTTAATGAAAAAAAAATACAAAAAATAAATAAATACAGTTAATAGTCAAGACTAATTAACGAATTATGTAACCTTACTTCCCATGTCAAGACTATCGACAATTAAGGATTTTTTTTTTCCAATATGAAATTCCCACATATGTTTATGAATTTAACTGTTATATTAATTCTGGGATAGAATTTTTTTCTTTTGTCATTGTTTGAAAAAAGTTACTTTTATTGCAAACTGAAAAGCACGAAGGCTTCAAACTTTGTAACCGAGTCTGCTCAGTTTATTATTGGGCCCTATTCAAAATAAAATAAAAATAAATTTGAGAAAGAAGATAAATAATCCTTAACATTTTGAAAGTGTTTCTGACATTTTCTTTTTAAGGACGCTTCTTTTAATCATAAAAAAAAAAAACGTGATTAGCTAGTTTTCTAACAAATTATATGTAGTTGCATTGCTTGTTAGTGTCAAGCATAAAAATTCCTTCCTAGGATAAAATTTTTCACCTTATATCATCTATTTGTGAATGAATGTCCAAGATTCGTCCTTCAAAACATTTAAAATAATTACTTTAAGACTTTCGATCAGTTCTTGTATTTAAATTAATTGCTGCTATTTTTGTTTTGTTGAATTGGATTGAATCTTCAGTTGCAGGGTTTCAGTTCCATCATCTCCCTTATACATTGAATTGAATTATTTGACTCTAGAATTAACTTTAACTGATCGAAGCATTAATAAAATAAGTAGGTTAAAATTCTTGTCAATTTTTATTTATGAATATGAAAGAAATGGTAACTTGAAATTTGTATCAATTTATTGCCAAATTCTGCATGAGGTGATAGCTTTCAATTTTATTCCGATTATTATACACCAAAAAAATTATTGACAAATTCTGCATCAGTCACAGACATCAAAAACATATCCAATGCAATCAATGAAGTGAAAGCAGCTCAGTTTTGTCATAATTAAACACATGATACGTAATCAGTATCAGTACACATTGCTCCTCTCTGCATTCACCTTTGATTTTCCTTCATTCAGTATACAGTCTTAATTAATCATCCTTCACAGATTGACTAATACAAAAGCAGTATTCCAATTTGAAGAGTATATATTAGGCCTTCTCTCGAAATAGATTTGAAACTCCTATGGCGCAACAAATTAATAACATATTAATTGTTTGAAAGTAATGTTAATAAGTTAGTTTAGAGAAGTTTGAATTACACTTCTCTTTCATTTTATGTATCCATTTTAACATAACTAACTTTACGACTTTGAAACCATTTAATCGACTTCAGAACTTTGCCCAAAGTCTTTATCTTTTATTGTTCCAAAGTTAATAGTATGGGTTTAATATTATATGTTAATCATATCGAGAATAAAAAATAGGGAAAAAAGAATATGCATAAGAAGATTGATTAAAAGAGAATGATATAAATATATATATTTACTCGAGAATGGAATTATTATCTATTAAGATGGAAACATCAAACTGGAATTGTATCAATTAACAATATGACTCAGTAGTTTATATATATATATTTCATTTGTTTCGTGTATGAGCTATTTTTTGTTGTTGCGATTATTGGATGCCCCTTGAACAATGAGATAACTCCGTTTTGCCCTCAGCTGTTCCAGCCTGGTCACCCAAGCCACAATCTGTTCTCTATTAAGTAGGATTTCCATATTTTGCATTCCTTTATGATCACTTCTTGCATTTTCTTTACCTTTGGACCTTCACTAGTGGAGCCTCTATCAAATCTTGCTCTAGCTAAATCACCTTGTGCTTGAATTAAAGATCTTAGAATATTCATTTCCTGATCGATTTCTTCAAGTCTGCCAACAAGATCATGATCACCAGCCATAGCTACTCCGAAATTTGGTTGTATGTCATGAGCTAGTGTTCGGATAACGTAGGAAAGGAGACCATTTTTCATGTGTTGTCGTGTCTTGAACCACATGCATCTAGTCTATATCGCTAAATCAGGATATTGGAATTTCCAGTGGTTTGCTGTAAAACGGGAAATATTCGGATTCATATTCTTCTGTGATTACATTTTTAGCTTAATAATATATAAACATTTAAATATATATATATACACACAAATATTAGTATAATAAAAAGTGTGTATTTTGAATTTTATTAATTATATATATAAATTTAGATAAAAAGTAGTAGATACCTAAAAACCACTACAATAACTTATTTTTAACGTAAAATATATAAAAAAGTTAAATAAATATAAATGTTTATATTGTTTGTAAATTTAAAAATATGATTATATGTATACAGGCAGGTATTATATAATATTATACGTGTGTTTTTTTAATTTTAAAAATTATAGAGTTGTTGTGTGTTTGGATTACATGGGAGAAAACGATTTCACGTATTGTCGAATCTTGATTCATGTAGTTGGTTACTCTATTTCACTAAATTGGGAAAATGGGTTTTGCAGTGGTTTGCTGTAAGGGTAATGCAATGCCATGGTTTTGTAGGTTCACAGCCACAAAAGTCTCATATCAGCATGTAAATTAAGAAGGTAAACTGAGCAACAAAGAACAGTGGGAAGGTAAATTAAGAAGTAAAGAACAATGAAAAGTAAATTAAGAAGTAAAGAACACTAGAATTTTTTGGAATTAGTGTCAGTCCTAAAGTTTGTTATTTATACTCCAAACGGAAAGAACACATCAAATCATATACCAAATTGCATAGCATCTATCATGACTGTAGGTATATAATTCATTATAACCAAATATAGGATACATTATAAATAGTGCTTTTCCGCGTTTTCCCAAATGTCAAATTGCCAATTCAAGCAATAATTCATAATTGGAAATATTGACACTCTTGGTCATAAGATGAATCTGATGATTCCTTCAAAAATGGAAAAACCCACCAGATTCCCCAAACAGGAAAACTCACCAAGTGATCAAATTTGAGAATTCAACTTAATTATTGCATGGGATTGGTGTTTAATGATGATACACATTTCAGCTTTATACACGAGAAAAATAGTGCAATACACAAATAACATTAGATAAGAAAGGAAATGTTTTTTATTTTTATTTTTATATCAGATTGATCTTTAACTAGTAAGAGACCTGTGGACACAATAGGGTTGGATATTACGAATTTGTGGATATGATCACGTAGCAAATAAAACATTCCAACCTGCACGTAGCAAATAAAACATTCCAACCTGAATGTCAAACTGGGAACCTACATTATTATGATAACAACAGATGGAGAAAGAAAAGAAGGGAGCGATTGCGAGTTATAAATGGAAAAAAGTAGGTTGTTTCTCTATTATTTTTTAATTATGGTGATGAATGATTATGACAATAATTTGTCTAGGGTTTTGGTTTTGTATCAAGGGAGAGTGACACATGTCGTTTGCGCTAGAACACAAATGTAAAAGATACTTTTAGCATCGGTTAAAGTTATAATTGATATGAAAAGAGAATTTTTACGGGCTTGGTTACGGAATTAAATTGAGTAGATGGCACGAGGGTGAGATATTTCTAAGGGGAATGCATAATTTGGGGGAAGAATGAGATATTCCATTTCAAATGAATTTAACACTCCTTTCTCTTTTGATACACAAACACAGCTTCTCCCGCATATTATCCACTGTAACCAACTCACAATATAACTCACCAAATACACTCACAGAGCACAAAAGGTGCTAGCAATAACTTTCTCTCATTAGTAAAAAAAAAAAAAGAAAATTAATGAAAGATCACGTAGCAGATTCAGCCTTAACATTTTCTCCCACTCTCCCACACACATCACTCACATTGCTCATGCAACACATTATAACATTTCATTTAGCACCCTACTCACATGCCTTCAGCATCACACGCAATCATACTCCAAATACACTTACCCATCACTCCATTGCTTTCCCACACACAGCATCACCTAACACTCGTTATCTATGAAACCAAATTGTAACATTTATGAAACCAAATATCACTAAGATGCTATATTAAATTTTTTTATTAATGTTTAGATATCTAAAATAAGCTTAAAAAATAATACACATATGTTGCCAAAATGTTTAGGTTTCATCGTTAATTTTTTTTATTTACATTGCAACCAATGTAAAAATAATTCATTTATTTACAAAATTTTCATTAGGTTTTTTTTTATCTATATTTGTTATTTAATAATTGATGTAGAAACACCCATATTAATTCTCTATTTTGTAGTAGTATATATTAAATATGTAATTTCTTAATTAAATTTATATAAAAAAAATTATTATTAAATAGAAAATAATTATAAAAAGATATTATATATAAATATATATATTAAAATAATAATTTTCTTAGTATTTCTT